>JAPUUL010000583.1:0-16426 GCA_029590625.1 Lasiodiplodia mahajangana
ATAAGTACCGGGACGGGCTTTTCAGACACGTCGGGGGCATCTGGCGTCCCCGACAGATACAGCCCGTCAGGAGACCAGAAAGCTAGAATACATGTGGATATGGCGGTGCCCAGCGTAGCCGCATCTAATGGTGATGATATTACGCATTCGCCCTGAGGGGTTGGGTTTATACGTAGTAGTAGGTCGGCGCGCGCGCGTACATACTCTGAGAAGGCACCGTTGGCTTGTCGGTGCAGCGGCGCAAAGCAGAATGCGCTACCACAAACCATTGTACCGGGTCGTAGCATATTTGGGTCAACATCGTCGGCCGTCTGGACTACAGTACCGGAAAAGTCGGTCCCTACGTAAGCGCCCTGAATAGGGTAGTTCTTCATGACCTTGAAATCGGAAGGGTTAAGCGATACAGCAGAAGTTTTGATGAGCGCGAAGCCCGGTAGCAGTGGTGGGATAGCTGCATTGCGAACTAGGCGTAGCTGACCGTCATCACCTTGCTGGATAGCACATTGGGAGGATGGGAGCGGTTCAAATCTCATTATCAATACGAAGTAAAAATGATAGGAGCTGTACTTGGGGAAATTAGGGGTTGCGACGCCAAACATACTGTGCCCTTTGTCACAAACTCGGGATTAGTTATACCATTTATACCTTGTGTGTACCTGTATATCGCAAATGCATCTCAATGAGCAGCCATAGGTATTGGGGGTTACCAACTACGGCCGGCCTAGCCGCATTGAAGTACATGTATCTTCGTCTTTATGAAAAAATGATAGGTTTAAAAGCCAGAGAGTCCTATGCCCAATTACAAGAAAATGTTACCGTTCAACCCCACGCGCCACGTTTATCTTCCCTACTGTCTATAATTTTAACATACTTTCCTGAGTGCACACAACGACGCAACATGGGGACAGCCCAGCAACTACTCGCCCTTCTCTTTGCAGCTGTATGTATCCATATGATGTTGTCTTAGCTTCGTGCATTATTTGATACGATTGCAGGCTGTGTCCTACGTAACGATTCGATCGATTTGGCGACTATACTTTCACCCCTTATCAAAGTTTCCCGGCCCGAAAACAGCGGCAATCTCTGATGCCTGGTATGCGTATCACTCGTAAGTGTATCTCGTCCTACCATCTGGGGGCTAATATGAAGGTGAAGACTAAGTACAGTTCTAGCTTACGAGGGCGATGGCCGTGGGCTGTGGAAGAAGCACTGAGGAAATATGGTATGTATGAAGCCTCGCCCGACGCCACATCGTAGATGTTGATTATAATTCCTAGGTGACGTCGTTCGAATCGCACCAAACGAGTTGGTCTTCGCCACGCCACAAGCCCTGTCTGGTGAGCATCGTATTGATATGTGAGGCTTCTTAGCTATCTAATCTAATTTGAATCATAGATATCTATAGCTCCCATGAGAAGCACTTGGAGCGTTTTGTGAAAACACAAATCAACAATCATGGTAATGATAAACACGGAGGAATTATATGGGAGTGGGATCCTGTCCGGCATCGCCAGGTAGCCAAACAGTTAGCCCCAGCCTTCAGCGGAAGAGCGCTTCAAGCTAAAGAGCCAACCCTCCATAGATATGTTGACCTTTTTGTCGAGCGCATCGAAACTGTTGGCAGCAAACCCCTTAGCCTGCCTACGTGGATCAACTGGATTTGTGTCGATATTTCGGCCGAGATGGCGTACAATCGGCAGATGAATGCTCTGAAAAATAGTCAGTACTCATATACTGGGCTTGTTTTCCTTGGGCAGATACTGACTTCTAAGCAGTGCAAGATCCACCATATCTCACCCTTCTTGCGGGTTTTAGCAAAGCACTTATCGTGATCCAAACTTCATGGCGGTTCCCCCTTCTCAGCCCCTTGAAGTATATTTTTTTAATATTCACCGCGATGAGACCTCATTCCCACATTAGGGACCATAGCCGATATCAACTGGAGACTCGCATTCGGCGTGAAGGGACTGTCGATCACCTAGACTTTATTGACCAGATCATTCCCGACAACCACGAGCCACCTAAAGACAGGCAAGAGATGCGGCACCTAGAACAAGTCGCTGGCCAGCTCCTGGTGGCCGGATTCGAGCCTCCAGCAATGTGGTTATACTACTCCATATATTGCCTATTAAGCGAGCCTGTTGCTCTTGGGATATTGGTGGAGGAGATCAGGAGCTCGTTTCCTAACTATGAGTCCATCACAGCAAGTACAGCTGCTAAACTGCCCTACCTGACAGCCTGCCTGAAAGAATCCCTTCGCATGATGCCAGGGATTCTCACTGGAATGCCCGTAGTAAGCCCGGGGGCTATGGTGGACGGGACATACATACCAAGAGGGGTAAGCTACGCGTTACTCTTCATGCTGTGTCACTAATTGAAAATGTTCAAATATGCCAGGTTGTTTGTCAATCCAGTCCCTTTGCACTGGCGCGTAACCCACGGAACTTCGGCGATCCGCTGCGTTTCCGACCTGAGCGGTGGCTGCCGAAGGACCATCAGCTGTACGACCTACAGTTCGCGACTGACAATGGTCAGGGCTTTCATCCGTTTGGTCAGGGTCCGCGGATCTGCGCAGGCCGAGAGATCGCTTGGTGGCAGAGCAGGGTGTTCATGGCGAAGGTGCTATGGAGATTTAATCTAGAAATGATGCCGGGCCAACAGGTGGACTTGGATAGGGACTTCAGGGGTTGGGGTACGTACCAAAAACCTGAGGTTCGTGTTCGATTCGTCCCGGTGGCGGAACATGGAGCGAAGGACCAGTCTCGAGCGGTGTAGTATACACCCGCCTTTCTGTAGCCTACTTAATCCGTTGTGGCTGTAAGAAGGCTGCAGATAACCGCATAAACGGAACGAAAAAGTCATCTAGGACGTAGGCGGCTTTAATCCTAAAGCTTGAATCGGCATGTTAGGCCTAGGTACTCGTCTGGACCCTTTGTCACCGCTGGTACTGCTTTAGTTAGTGACGCCACTAGTCCAGACGAGTACTGTCGACTTACAGAATTATGATCAAGTTGTATCTGGTCACTCGGGTTGCAATTTAGTCAAGGGGCTTCCTACTTATGCCTGGGATCATGAAACGCAATATTGGCACGAATCTAGATATGCAAAAGCCGCACATCTCCGGCCAGACCATGTCCATGAGCTCCTAGGCCACTTGACCCCTGATAGCACCGAGAACGACATGTGATGGCGCCATATTTTACGTATTTCTGAGGTGCAGTGGCTTGTCGGTCACCGCATACAGCGTGTGGTTGTGCCCCCAGCCACCGGATACATCGTCAGTGCTCTAGAAGCTGCGCTGCTATTATGTAGCAATACTACCGCCATGGCCATTGAGATTGCCCACTTTGACATTGTCTCTGCTCTTACATTCGAGGATGACAATTCAAGCATCGAGATCCTTCTTTCACTGACGAATATTTCTCGAGGCAATGGCGAAGTAATTGAGGCAGAATTCCGCCCACGCCGCCCAAACTTGGTGCCTGTACGAGAAACAAAATTTTACCAAATGATGTCAGAGCTTGAGTATTGTTACAGCGGTCCGTTTCAGTCACTCGGGAATCTGGAACGAAAGCTTGGTTATACAACCGGATTTGTTAGCCAGATTGAGAAGTCGGATCTTTTGATTCACCCTGCAGCTCTGGACGCTGTCCTTGTAGGTTGAAACTACTAACTCACCTCATCAACTCTGCTAACAGGCTTAGCAATCTTCTTTTCTGACATATGCGGACCCCGAAGATGGCACATGCCAATCAATATATCTTCCCAAGAGAATTCGGCAGCTGACCATAAATCCAGAGCTTTGTGCACGCGAGGCATTGAACCAACAACCTCTAGGTTTGGACGCATCCCAACCCCTGGCATTTCCACATGCTAACATGGTTTGCGACATTGATATTTACCCCCACGATCTCGAACACGCAATGATCCAAGTCCAAGGACTGGAATTGGTTCCATTATCCGAAGGAACTGCTGAAGATGATAGAAATGCGTTTGCCAATATTGTATGGGGCGTCGCAGAGCCAGACGCACAAATGATTGACACTATCAGTACAAATTCGAGCCAAGGCAAATTAATAGCGCTCCGTGAAAGAGTCGCTAGTATATACTTACGCGACCTAGATAACCACCTGCGGATCGATAGCTCATCTCAAGTCAAAGATACTCACAATAGCTTTTGCCATTTCGCATCTGATGTCGCCCAACCTTCAGTTGCTAGTAAACCACCATTCTGGCAGGCCCAGTGGGGAGACGACGTGCCAGATATGCTGACGACCATAATTGGGCCATATTCGGACTCGATAGATATGAAGCTCCTTTCCGTAGCTGGACACAGCTTAATCCCTCGCATTAGGGGCGATGAATCAGCCAGCAATATCACGCATGCCAGTCTGAAGAAGGAGTGGTATACGAAAGGGATAGACGTGGCAACTTTTGTAAACCATATCGGCCAGATAGTGAAGCAGATTATCCATCGGTATCCTCATCTGCACATAATAGAGGTCAGAGAAGATATGGACATAGCAACAGAGGTTATACTGCAACAGATCGGTCATGCATTCGCCTCTTATACAATCGTTACCCCCGACTCGGAGCCCTTGGACCCCGCGCCCGCTTGGATAAAGGGGTACGAGGACAAGGTTATTTTCAAGTCGATGAGCGGCTTAGAGGATCAGCAAGAGAGCCAACTCCATGAAGCTAGATATGGTCTCGTAGTGGCGCCCTTTTCTCTCCATTCTACAGAAGGCCATGGCAAAATGTTACGCACGGCGCGACGCCTACTAAAGCCAGGTGGTTATATACTTGCACTGGAAACAATTCCGTCTCCAAGCCTCTTCTATCGTCTTGTTTTTGAATGGCTCGGTGCAGGAAACCGAAAGCAATGGCAACTTTCAACTAGCGCTATCGAATGGGACAGCCTGCTACGCAACACAGGCTTCTCTGGGGTTGACACCAGGACTCCCGAGCAAACAGACGCAACTCCATTTTTAATCTTTGTCTCCCAAGCTCTCGACGAGAAAATCAAATTTCTAAGAGATCCTCTCTCATCTTGTTCATTGATACCAGCTGCGGAGAAGCCCATACAAGACCTCATGTTACTAGGCGGTGACAGCTTACGAACGAGTAACCTTGTTGGTGAGCTCTCAGGTATCTTAGGGCCGTATTGCGCAAATCTAACAATTGCTCCGTCACTGCCTCATGTTAGTGTAGCCGGTATAACTCCTAATACAGTCATATTGTGTCTGGCAGATCTAAACTCGACAGTCTTCAAGCAACTTACTAGCGCTGAGTGGGAGGGTTTGAGAAATATCATGATGCACACGGGGCACCTCATCTGGGTTACTCAGGGCCGGCTTTCAGAAAATCCACATGCAAACCTCATACAAGGATTATTGCGCAGCGCGACCCGGGATAACCAGTCGCTCAACTACTTACTCTTTGATATCGAGGATGCCCAAAGAGTTGATTCACGCGCCATTGCGACTGCCGCATTACAAAATGTGTTTGCGACCCGTTGGCGCCACGAAAACATCCTTACTTCAGTTGAGACTGAGCTCGTACTTGATAAAGCGAGCCGCGTTCTCCTGCCGCGACTCATCTTAAATAAAGAGATGAATGATCGCTACAATTCAAACATTCGGCTAGTAAAGGGCAAACTAGATGCTAAGACCAGCAACCTGACAATGAGTATGACCCAATCAGGGTGGGAGATTGAGCTGGGACCGCTGCCAAGCTGCCGGAGGAGACTACGAACCACACACTCGTTTCTCTCATCTATCCGAGTCGATGAACTTAATCACATGTTTCTCGCCCTTGGCAAGGATGATCTCACCTGCAATCAGATTGTAACGTTGTCGCCTGAGAACAATTCTACCATTAAAATTGATAATGAACTCTCAGCCAGTGTCAACATCCCAACAGGGTTTGAAGCCTTGTTTCTGAAGCTAACTGCACACTACTTGCTAGCATCTACGGTTCTCAGGGGATTATTCAGGTACGACAAAATACTAGTCTATGCGGCCAGTTCCGAATTTGCGTCGCTCATGGCCGAACAAGCAACACCTCTTGGTATCCAAATCACCTTTGTGGCCTTTGACCCCGATTACATACGTATAGCCGGCCATAATACGTTGGTGATTCAGCCAACGGCATCTCTTCAATACATATCAAAGCTAGCACAAAGCGGATTCTCAGCTTTCATAAACATGATGGACAGTAAGGGTGTACAGTCAGTTGGAGTCCGCATTGCTCGCGCGCTTCCAATCCGGTGCAGAAAAGACGATCTCGGGTCATTATTCGGGAAACTAGGCAACGTCCCCACGGCATCAAGGTTGAGTGAGATCCATGGGCGATTTACCAGGGCAGTAATCTATGCCTCTACCGCATTAGAAACCCCGGTAAAGGGGTCATTGTGGGAGCATGATCTTACCTAGTAGCATACCCATCGATTCACTCGCACAAAGTCAGGAGCAACTTCCGCCGACCTCTGTCATTAAATGGTCGGAGATTTCTCATGTTATGGGAAACATCAAGCCAATTGAAACCCAGGTATCTTTACCCGGCAACAAAACATATTGGCTTGTGGGACTCAGTGGGCAACTTGGTCTATCACTATGCGAGTGGATGGTACGGCGCGGAGCCCGCTATTTCGTTATCAGCAGCCGGAATCCTAACATTGATACGCGTTGGTTGAGCCAAATGCTTGAGGAAGGGGTCTGCATCAAAGTTGCTGCTTGGTAAGTTATGGTGTGAAATGTATCGTTAAGTTTTTTCCTAACTTTAAGCAGCGACATATGCCAAAGAGAGCAAGTAGTAGCTCTTCATGCTGAAATATGTTCCAGCATGCCAGCCATTGCCGGAGTTGCCCAAGGCGCCATGCTGCTCCACGATACGGCCATAGAACACATGACGTTAGAGCAATTATGGGAGGTCACAAAACCTAAAGTCGATGGGAGCATATATCTGAATGATCTCTTTCAAGAAGATACCCTGGACTTTTTTGTATTCTTCTCGTCGGCATCAGCTGTGATTGGAAATTACGGACAGGCGAACTATGCGGCAGCGAACACGTTTATGGCCAGTCTTGCGACACAGCGTAGAAAGCGAGGCCTAGCTGCGTCGGTTATCCATATTGGCCCGATATTTGGAGTGGGATATATATCTCGAGCCGCCGAAGGCTCGGCTATGAATAACACAGCAATGCAGACAGGAGGGTTCGAGCGTACATCCGAGCGAGACTTACACCAGCTATTTGGAGAGGCTTTGCTGGCGGGGCTCCCAGGGTCCTCTATCAATTTTGAACTTGTATCGGGCGTGAGAACAATAAGCCATCAAGGAGAACATAGACCCGTGTGGGCGTCATGGCCATATATGGGACACTTCGTCCACGGAGATTCAAATGATACGAATGTACCAATTACCAGCCGACTTGATGTCCCGATTAAAGTTCACCTCGCAGATGCCTAGAACCGGGAGCAAGTTTACAACATAATATGGGACGCCTTCATTCGGGAGCTTCGTTCATATTTCCCCCTTGACATGGGCCGGCTTAGCAAGGCCGAGCTAGGCGCTATTCGTTTCGACCAGATAGGTATCGACTCTCTCATGGCAGTAGATATCCGCAGTTGGTTCAGAAAAACTATCGAAGTTAGCATACCTGTTCTCAGGATCTTGAATGGTGGTTCGATCGGTGAGCTAGTTGGCATCGGGGCGGACACCATTCCTTCATCGCTTATACCAAAGCTCGACGATCCATCCGTAATCTCTATACGTAATCACGGTATACTTGATGGTCCCACAACAGAACTTCAGAGCTCTAGTACCCCCAACCAAGGTAATGTCAGGGAAGTGCCAAGCCCCAACCAAGGATCATGCGCCTCTCCAGGCGCTAATCCTGAATACATAAAATCTGTTCCGGTCTCTTTCACTCAGGCGCGATTTTACCCTTCGGGGATCTTTCTCGAAGACCAAATCGGGCTGAATCATACTGTTTGGGCACGTTTTGTAGGGCATATAGACGCTGAAAGACTACGAAAGGCCGTACGTGCTCTAGGTCAGCAGCATGAGATCTTAAGGACCGCATTCTTTGACCAAGACGGAAAGCAGATGCAACACATCCTGCAAAGAAGCCGCCTACGATTAGAACATCGGATGATAGAGAACCAGGAGGAAGTGATCACATTAGCGACGGCTATCCATAAAGAACACATATATAACCTAGAGCGCGGTGAGACGATCCGGATCATATTGTTGTGCTCGGAAGCGGAAAACTTCCTACTCATTGGCGTACACCCCCTTGTACTTGATGCAACCTCCTTTCAGACTTTCATGTCATCACTTGCCTTTCACTATGCTCATCCAGACTCGACACGTCATGTGAAGCAGTTCTCAGAAGCCTCAGAACAGCAACACGCAGATTATGCGTCAGGCAAGTTTGAAGCCGAACTACAATACTGGCGAAAAGAGTTTGCTACTCTTCCGCCCCCATTACCACTTCTAAGTCTCGCTAAAGTAAACGACAGACCAATCTTAAAAGCTTATGAGAACATCCGGTCCACTTGCACAATCGACAAAGACACCAAGGCTCAAGTCTCCGGGATATGTCGTCATCTACGAATAACACCGTTCCACTTCTACCTCGCTGCGTTGAGGGCTCTTTTACTGCGATATACTGAGGGCGGTGACGACGTTACCATAGCCGTTGCAGAAAGTGGGAGGAGCCACAACGGCGAGTACATGGACGTGATAGGTCCCCTCTACAATCTTGTGCTCGTGCGTCTCGTCAGTCACGTATCCGACAAATTTGAAGATCTACTAGGAGTAGTGCGTGATAAGATGTATAGTGGCTTGTTGAATTCCAGGCTACCCTATCCAGTTCTCGTAAAGGAGTAAGTTTCTCTCAGGCTGGCGGCTCGCAAATAAACATCGGCCGGAAGCCCACTGACCCTTTTAGGCTCGATCTCCAACGCAAATCTCGATATAGCCCCTTTTTCCAGGTCTTTGCCGACTACCGCATGGGCCAACGCATGACGATGACGTGGGGCGAAGAGAATGAACTAGCCTTGATGGGATTCAATCTCAACGTTCCCTACGACGTTTATCTAGATACGGTCGATGAGCC
This sequence comes from Lasiodiplodia mahajangana, assembly GCA_029590625.1. Lineage (NCBI taxonomy): Eukaryota > Fungi > Ascomycota > Dothideomycetes > Botryosphaeriales > Botryosphaeriaceae > Lasiodiplodia > Lasiodiplodia mahajangana. The sequence continues at coordinate 9,122 of JAPUUL010000583.1, forward strand.
GAACAGTGATTGCATCCACGAGTTCTTCTTCCGCAGGGATCTCTTTAAAAACGCTGAGGCTGAGTTACTTGCTAGAAGTTACGGGTGTTTGATACGGGCTTTCGCGGCACAACCTGAGATAACTATAGAAGAGGTGGACATCTCTGAGCCTACGGAGGGAGCTAAGGGAGGGGCTTAGCGTATATGAACGATGAGACCTAAAGAAGAGATGCATCATGAATGGAAGTTCCAAAGTCAGGTATAAAACAAGAAGTTTTAAGCGATGGTAAACGGAGTAAACAAGCAATCTGACTCGGACAATTCGTAAGTAAATGGCCCACTGAGAGATGGTTAACGAATGCCAGATATCTTAGACCATCTTCATGAATTACTCGCTCCCTTACAAGGTGTGTTTGGGGAGAAGAAGAAGCGGGAATACGGCCTCTATATGGAGGGCAGCTATATTCCAAAGGACTGCTTAGCCAGTGGCCAGTCTACATTTAATACATTCGCTACTATCATAAGTCAAATCACCACCCTTCGCCCTCGGTATTACCCATGGAACATGATTGATAGATTTGGGTGACATCGCGTTTTCACATTTCATATTCGAGAGTAGGCATAAGCCTAGAAGCTAAAGCTCGGCCCTAGCCGTCCAAGAAGCGGCGGCTAATCGGTATAGTTTCATAATTGTGACTATTAAGGACTTGTTGCCTCGCTATGGTCCATTATCAACTTTCCTATTCGAGCCTCTATTCTAAATGTGCCGCTGTTAATTCGAGAGCCGTCTGTAATAATGTCAGATTTAACTACCGATTACTTTTGCCCGATGTGATGCTTCCTTGAAGTGAGCTAATATATATATATATACATCCCTAGCAGCACCGGTGCTTTACCTAGGCCCCCTCACACCTAGAACGCAAACTCGAACTCGGTACCCTGCTAAGGAATCTTTCTTGGGACATGCAGACTTCTGATGAGTGCAGCACGGTCCTGCGTTTCTAAGTCTGGGTCTTGTTCTTAGTCTCTTCCTCCGCTCCGCTTGCGCATGAGATTTTGAGGAGATTCTTGACCCCTCCAACTCAAACAGGCTATGGAGGTCCATTAGGACCACTTGTGACAAAACGTAAACATAAAACACAAAACACAAAATATAGCAGCAAATAACATCTAGCAATTAGATTTTTGTATTTATTGACTTAATTGATCGATTAATTCGTATAGAANTTTTTTTTTTTGCTGCTAGGCTAACGGGTAGCTATTTGGTTTTTGTTTTATTCCTTGTGGTCCTAATGGCCCAACTTAGGGTGGGCTATTAAGACTACAAGGGATAAAACGTTAAATATAATATTCTAACCTTCGTACGATTAATAATAACAATAATAAGAACTAGTAAATAAGTAGTTTAAGTGATTTAAGTAATTAGGCGGTAGTTAGGGTGGTTTTTTAAAGTTAGTCGATCTAGGTGGTGGGTAATATGTTTGCGTTTTACGTTTTGTTACAAGTGGTCCTAATGGCCTACCGTCACAGGCATTTCCTGATACTCATGTGATATATGGATATAAAATGGAGGAATCCAGCCTAGGAAATAGACCATGCTAATTTAGTTCGTATGAGTGGAGGCCCGGAATGCCCATCCGCTGGGTTTTTAGAATCCACTACACTAGAGAAGGCAAAAGAAAAAAAAAAATTGGTATGTAACAAAAATGAAAAACCAATAGCTAGCGATTGTTTCGATCAATCGACCTCCGGGTTATGAGCCCGGCGCTCTTCCACTGAGCTAGCTAGCTTGTCTGACAAAGCCAGTCACCTGGAACCCAGTCCAGGAGATGGCATGTTCGACCTAGACGCTAGACATGCATTTTGAATGTCGTATCTCGGGAGGTCCCTAATGCTGAACGCTGGTCAGCGGCATGGCGCTTGAGGGAAGTCTGGCTTTTCTACAAGCATGTGGTCTCATGCGATGCAAGATGGGTTCCCGAGAACCGGGTAGGGAGACGCGCTGTAGGGACGTGGTCCGGCTTGGTTGGTCTGCGGAACAGCCCGCTGTCTCCATGCGCTCTCCACGCACACTCTACACACGTACATTGGGTTCACGAGACCACCCTAACCGCTGGAGTCAACAATTTCCTATTTTGGTAAGATCCTRGCTYTAAAGATATATTTTTAGGGCTGGTTTTAAAAGCTTTGTATTATATTATATTATATATTGCTTTATATTTTTRTTTTACTTTAGCTGTTTATATTAGCTAAGGTATTAATAATTTATATATATTATAAGTATTAGATTTARTAATATATATRCTATTATTATATTAGTAACTAGCTTGTTTTATTAGGATTTTTTATACTAAAAAGTAGTATTATGCTATAGCATAAATAAAGTTATAAAACATATAAAACGTTAAATAATAAAATTTAAATATAAAACTTAAAATATAACTAAAAACTAAAAAAAAAAGCTTAAGTAAATAATAATAATTTTATTAAATTTAATATAATAATATATAAATAAGCTGTTTTAAACTTATAACCTATTAAATATAGTAAAGATAATAGTATAAAAAGCATATTATAATAGTATTTAAAGTAAATTAAAAGATTAATCTCTAATATAAAATAATAGGATATTCAGTGGTTTATATATATAAAAGGTGTGGAGCGTCCCATACACACCATATTCAACACGAACTTCTGGTATGAGTGGTTTCAAACCCGTACCGATTTTCTAAGTATGCGCGTTAATACTTGCATTTAAAGATGCTCGAATACGAGAAAAAGCATAGAAATACATACTACAGCCAGTTTTTCCTTGTTGCCGGTTCTGTCGCTAAGCTATCTACCTCATGCCATGAGATATTGGAAGCGTTAGAATTAACAGCGGATGCTAGTCCAGATGACAATTCCACCATCGAAATATTCTTCCAGTCGCTGTCAGGAATGAGCAACTGGCTCCTGTTAATCGATAACGTCGGACAAGAGGAAGTGGACACGATACGCCGCCTCCTCCCCGTCCGTAGCCCGGGGCATGTCGTCGCCAGTTCCCAGCTACGATCCGTGATCGAAAGCTTGACAGATAATTCCATGGAGCTTGGAGAACTGAATCCTGATGAGGCTACCACCCTTTTTATGGCGAGTGGGTACGAGCCTCTTCAGAGCAATTATGAGTTAGCCGCCGAGGTCGTCAATGAGGTTGGCCGACTGCCGCATGCCATCGAACAGGTGGCGTCGTACATCAAGTTGAATAATCTAGATATGGAAACTTTCCTTGACAAGTACCGTCAGATGCCAAGTAAAGTGAGATATAATTTTCCATCATTCATTTCCCCTAGCCTGCTTTCTCTGACGTAAAATATGCCTAGGTGTTAGAATGGAATGATGGCCACATACACCATCGGTCTTCGGTTGCGAAGCATTTCAACATGATTTTTCAAACCCTCGAAGAATCATGCCCTAATGCGCTAGTCGTTCTAAGATTCTACTCCATGCTAGAGCCCGAATCGATCCCGCTATTCGATACCTGGACCAGAGTGGACGAAGGACCCGGGTTTAGCGGGGAAAATGAGGCCCAATCACCAAAAGGTTTAGGTGATATGATAGATGAACCCCTGACACACTTGGAAGACATATTTCGCGATGGCCCCGTGCGACAAGCAGCGATTGACAAACTCTGGGATCTAAGCTTGCTACGCCGGGTTGACAACAACCGTAGGGTTCTCTGGATGCATAATCTCACAAAGCTTGCAGTACGAGCCTCGATCTCCGCCGCAAACACCGAAATTCTAATCAAATGTGGATTGAGTGTTATGTATCACATGTTTCCCGTCGAGGACACGACAGCGATAGACCGAGCGTGGGTTGACATATGTTTACCTCAATGCAGAGCTCTCATTGGCCAAGCAAAAGCTAGATCGGTTCCTATCAGTCAGTATGTAGCACTACTAGCACTCAATGGCCAGGCCAATGTATCCCACGGTGCTGTGGTGATTGGCCTTTCACAACTGGAAGAAGCACAGCCGATATATATAAAACATCTTGGCTTGGAGAACGGCAGAACCATCACATTGATACAAAAGCTCGCACGGGCAAATCGGTTTACTGGAAACTTGAAGAAAGCGGAAGATTTCTTCCGACAAGCACTAAGCCTACGAGAAAGCGTGTCGGGCCCGGAGGCTCCAGAGACTTTGGAAGTAATGGGTGATCTGGCATCAGTCATTGAACGAGCTGGGAGACTAAAGGAAGCGGAACTGATGTTTAAGTCGTTGTACAAGCGATACGAAGCCAAGGATCATGACCACCCCAACACCATTGCCGCAGCCCATAATCTTGGCTACTGCTATCACAATCAAGGTCGCCTGATTGACGCCGAGCGCATGTACAAAGTAGCCCTACACCCATCGGAAACGCAGCTAGATAGTGAGGATGTTGGCACCCTCAAGACGCTGAGCAACCTTGCTGCGACGCTTGACCACCAGGGAAGACTAGATGAAGCACAATCACTCTACGAAAGAGCATTTCCCGCTTTTATTAAAATTTTTGGGCCTCACCACTTCCTCACTGTGCGCCTCCGCGGCAATATAGCCGGCCTCCGTCGACAACAAGGCGCGTTCAAACAAGCCGAAGAGATGATCAAGCACTGTCAAGATGTGGTGTCTCGACTGTACGGCCGAGAAAACTTCGAGTCCATCACCGTCTTGTACGAATTAGGAGAGGTGTTTCACGCGAAAGGAAACATCTGGGCCGCAGATAACGCGTACGGAGAAGCTATAGGTCTATGCGTAGGAGACTTGGCAAATCACCCAGTCTCGTTCCGGTTCCTGGATGCTTCCGGCATCGCGAAAAGGGAGATGGGCTATCTCGAAGAAGCAAAACAAATGTCTGAAAAAGCTTACCACCGGTTCCATGAAATGCTTGGATGGGATGACCCGTATACTTTGGTTGCCGCGAATGATCTTGGTGAGCTCCTCCATGCAGAAGGGAAATACGAGGAGGCGCGAGACATGTATGAGAAATGCCTAGTTTCCCTGGGGAAACTGGTCGGCAAGCAACACCCACATTACCTAATGGTGACGAATAATCTCGGCAGGGTCCAATGGGCGCTGGGGACTGGTCAAGCCCTGAATTACTTCGACGAAGCTTATAAAGGACTCGATCGTCTACTTGGACCAAACCACTTCTGCACTTTGACTGTTGGGCTTAACCAAGCCCGGACGCGGGTAGCATATGGAGAATTTGAGCCCGCAAGAGAGACAGTCAGAACCATACAAGCTAAACTCCAAGACTCCATTGGCGATGTGCATCCCTTGACGATGGCATGTGAGCTTATCCTAGGCTTAATAGCAGCTTCACAGGCGGGGTTGGAGTCAGCGAGAGAGCACTTCACCAGTGCGATCGAAATGGCACAAAAAGCAGGTTATATGCATAGCTCAGACTACTCCCTCGGGATATGCTTCCTTGTTTTGGTACTAAGAGAGCTAGGAGTAAAAGAGGATGCAGTACGACAATATTCGAATCGGCTAGACCCTTCTTCGCCCGCAACCCTAGCTCTTTCGCCGTGGCATATTCCCGGCTATGGGACCGTGTCGGTCCATGATTTCCTCGTGATGAAGCCTCAGAAATTCACATGGACGACGTATATCCCTCTGGCAATAGGGGAAAACGTAAGGTTGAGATGGGGTAGGAAGTGCTGTTGGAGAGAAATAGAAAAGGCTCGAATAAGCGGATGATATAATCCAAGGCAGAAGTGCGGCTGCTTTCGCTGAATGGCGAGATAATGCTTTTTTAATTAGTTTCATTTATCGAGGTATGTGGATATAACAACGAGAACGTTCTCTTAAGGCTTGGTAGTGTTGAGGAACGCGAGATGAATACGAGCTACTTCATTATGCGTGCCATGATTCCCACTGCGATATCTAGTGAAGATGTCAATAGCTCGAAGGCTGGGTGCTGATACGGAGGGAGCAGTTCCGGCATTGCTCGTCATGAGGGACAAGATAGTCTATCTATGGCAAGCATAAAGGTAAATCAGCACACCTAACAATTCATATCGCATTTACACTCAATGTAACACGAACCACTGCCTGCCTTTCATCGCTACAACCGCCCGATTCTATTTGCTTCGCATCTTGTCAATCTCCGCAAAGGGGATAGCGAAAAGGGTGAACACGGGAAGTCAGGCATTAAACTATCAATCCCCCCGGATAACCACAGCAGCTTGTGGCGGTACACCTGGTAACAATAGGGATTATGACCGTATTCTCGCAAGAAGGATAACCTGGTAAGTTTCAGTAAGCGTGGATGCAAACAGTACCAACTACCCTCCTTTGGTTCCCTACTACCTACTTAGCACGTAGTGCTATCGTCTTTTGCGACGTATTATACTCTATTTCCACTAAAAATTACTTCCACGTGTAGTTGCCATTAATACAGGCCATCATCTAGTCTGCCCTTCGCAATACCGCTTTCTTCTCCTTGGCTTTCTCGATCTTCTCGATAAGCTGGGCCTTTAAATTTGCAAAAGCGGCCTTATCTCCTTTGCACTCTAAACCCTCTATACCCTCTCCCTTTGCCTCATCCGTTTCCTGATTCTGATTACCTGGGTCCTTGTCTTGCTCTTGGTTGCACGGCTCATGACCTTCGGCCGATCCTTTAGCCATAGAGCCAGGGGAAAGAGTTACCAACTCTTCTCCTTCTCCTTTGTCGTCAATGCCGCTACTATCACTGTCGTCGTCCCCATCATCGCTGCCCTCGTCCTCCTTCTCCCATTCGGTCAAACAGGTTAGAACTATACGCTGGATCTTCACCCGCTGCTTTAAGGTTAAGTCTTCCCGGGCCTCAACTCTCCGCACAACATCGAGCATCTCCTCTAACTCACCGAGCCGCTCGTTCTCTGATTCTTCACCATCTTGATCATCATCACTCTGATGATAAATCTCATCGTCGCCATCATTACTCTCGTCGTAGTCGCTCTCATCGTTATCACTAATGCTGCCGTCGTCCTCATCGTCCTCATCGTCCTCGTCGCTATCCTCATAGCCACCCCCCTGACCACGCAGCGCGCCTGCCTCTCTCCGCAAAAACCTCGTCACCAGACTTGGCACCCGCATACAGAAGCACCTGCACTACCACTGTCTGTTTCGCCTCGCGGGCCTTGTCTAGTGGGGTTGCGGACGTGTCCGACACTGTTTACACGCTGGAGTTAGTAATTACCGAAAGGAGTAAGATTTCAGCTCATGTTTCGGGAGCATGCAGGAGCAATGAGGCCGAAAATATGCCAAAAGGGGGAGATAATGACTCCAGGGAACTAACTGGGGTTGACGTCGGCGC
>JAPUUL010000584.1:0-16423 GCA_029590625.1 Lasiodiplodia mahajangana
ACGCCCGAGCTATTCATCAAGGCGGGCCGATACACAGCGGGACTGGCAACTAGATATGACTCCTCGTTGATCACAGCCGCTCCAGTGGCGGAGCAGACTTCATCCGCTGCGAAATTGACAGTCGGCACCCGCTTCCCTAGTACCCGCGTCGTTAGAATCGGCGACTCGAGACAAATGTGGCTGACGAGGGCCTTGCCCGCGGACTCGCGGTGGCACATCGTGGTGTTCGGAGGCGATATAAAAGATGGCGACGCTGCTAAGCGCTTGCAAAAGGTTACCTACCTACCTTCTCTCTACTAAGACTACTTTTTAAGATCAAGTCTGCTGACTAGTAATAGCTCGCGTCGGATTTGGAGGCACTCGTTCGTGCTTTCACGCCATCCGAGTCTGACCCAGATAGCCTTTTCAATATCATCCTCGTGCTATCATCTAAGCGCGCCGACGTCGAGCTTGGAGAAATCCCTGAAATATTCACGCCTGTGGCGGGTAAATGGAAGCTAAAGAGTGAGGTCATCATCGCGCTTATGAGGGAACTATTACTGACGGACAATCTCTGATAAAGACATTTTGAAAGTTTTCGTTGATGATGAAGGCTATGATGGCACACACGGACACGCCTACGACGCATATGGAATAGAGCCGAGCCAAGGAGCTCTGATAATCATACGCCCTGATCAATGTATGTTGAAGAACTCGATTGAAACCCTTGTGCTAACTGTGGACTAGACATTTCTCGAATAGGCCCTTTAAACGATGTCGAAGGGGTTGAGTCGTTCTTTACCGGATTTTTACGGAAGTTCAATTTATGAGGCTGTTTCAGACAATGTTTGAAATGGGTTAATTCTTTAAGAAGTTATTGATTAATTTTGTTATTGAATCGGACTCTATAAACATGAATTGTGGTATCATCATATATACATTAAACGGCCAGGCATTGGCCTGGAACAAAACATTGCTCTAAGAAATTAGCTATTAACCTCCGCAAACCATGTTCTCAGCAACCCTGCCAATGCACCAGGAAGTTCCTCAAGATTGTGTACGACGAGGTAATACTGGAAAGGGAACGTGTCAAGATAGTATTCCGTCTTGATCTCATCGTTACCCAAGAATTTGACCTTCTTGAGTTTTAACACGCTTTGTTCCTTTTTATTCGTCGTATCATCCATGATGATAAATACAATCATGATGCGCTCTTCGATTGCCTCTCGGAGGAGGACTTGGATGTTCTCGTGCTCTGAGGACGGGGTGAGGCCATCAGAGAGGATAAGAGCCAATTGCCAAAGGTCTTCTGAGCCGCGACTGGTACTTTGCTGCCGCGCCAGCCGGAAACGCTCGATCGTCTGGCGGACGAGGAACTGAATGTTCGTATAATCTTGCTGGAAGGTAAATCGCTGCAACACCTTGGCGCCGGCATCGTGGGAGGCGAATGGCTCTGAGAATTCGTGGGCCATGAACGCATTTGCACCGAAGCCCAATACACCAATCTGGCCAACTTCTAGCATCGTCAGAGCCCGTGATACCATGACGAGAGATTCGAGCGCAAGCTCGCCGGAGCTAGATTCTCCCATACTCTTGCTGTCATCAACGCAAAGCAGGATTTGGTATGAGCGTTTTGTTGGGATCGCCCTGCGCATCCAGATCTTGTCTCTCTTGTAACTAGAAGCAATGTACGGGATGATGCGTTTGATATTGAGACGCTTGCCGGTTCTATATGAGCCGGAGAGCTTTGTGGACTGAGAAGGTGTTAGGATAAGACGAAGCTGTGAGGTTAGAGACAGCGAAAGTGGATGGGTCTTGCTCTGAAAGTTTGTCCACTGTTGCATTGCCTCTTCGTAGTCTCTTAACTGTAGCCCTGCTTCCAAATGAGTGGATGATAATTGCGTGGAGGTTTCCTGTATGGTCTCCTCGATCTCCTCTGAGACTGGCGCGCCATTTGGAGGTGTTACATCTTGCTTATAAGCACCTTGATGCGTAGTCACACCAGCATCTCGTTCTTCCCGTAGCTCGTCTTGTTTTGCTTGTCGGTCCTCAGCCTTCGACGTGTCCATATCATCGGCATTGTCCTCATCTTGTATGTCATTATCTTCGGGTAGGATTCGACTGTTTGGAACTTGGTCTTCATCGTCATCGATTGCCATTGCATCATCAATCGGTTGAGCTTGCTCCTCATTAGCGGTGCCCGTTGCTTGTGTATCTGCGGCAGCTTCGTCGTCCTCCAAGTGTTGGAATTCCTGGATCTTTGCGTCTTGTTCAACATTTGGTTGTTGCCGAGGCTGGTTTTCCTGGGCTGCTTTGATCTCCCGCTGCTGTTTATGCCATTTCTCTAGTGCATCTCCAAGTGCCTTAAAAGGGTGTGACTCAGGTGGCTTTGTAGTATCGTCTGCGTCGGTTCCCATAGGAACGTCTTTTGATTGGGACAAGTTCCCCTTCTGGCCTTCAGACTCCTCTTGGTCTGGTGCGTCTTCACCTGCCTGGCCGACCTCCCTCTCAGCCGTGGAGTCCTGTAGATTATCATGCTCCTCGCCTTGATCCATATCTTGATCTTGCCCACCGCCTCTTGCATCGCTTGGGACGACGTGGTCCTTGTTTGTATTGGAACCATCCTTATATTCTTCCAGCTTTTCGGTTTGCTCCGGGGTCTCATCTTGGTTTTCTTGTGCCTCGTCGCCTTGTACTTGGGCGTTATCATCGTCTGGCGCTTGTTCCGTTTCGTCGTCTTCGTTATTTTCTGGTTGGCCGGTTTCCATCTCCATCTCACCGTCATCCTCATTCTCTTCATCGCTTAATGCTCTCTCTTCCTTTTCCTGTTGATCTACGTCTGAAAGCTCATCTAAATCGTCATCGCCAATCGATGAAAGGGAATCGTCGTCTTTCCCATCAATTTCCATGTCGTCTGGTAGAGCAAGTGTCTCTTGGTCTTCAACATTTTGATCCTGTTGGTTGGGCTCCTCATGATGTTGGACATCTTCCTCCATTTCTACGCCGGCTTCTTCTTCCTCATCCTCCCCGCCTTGTTCACCTTGCTCTGGCTGAAGATCTTGGGCTTCAGGCTGGTCACCAGCAGCGGTTTCTTCATCCTTCTTCTGTCCTTTGGGCTTGTCCCCTTTCTGGTCCTTTTCCGCTTCGTCTTCATTTGCACCATCCCACATCTTCTCGTCAACAGCGGTGGGATCTAAGTCGTCGACGTCGCCGCGCTCCTCATCCATTTCGTCTTCAGCCTCATCGTCATCATCATCGGGGTTTGACTTATTTTCCTCCTCCTCCTCGCCGTCGACACTATTAGTGTCGCCTTCAAGGTCTTCATCGGCCATGTCGACAGCGTCCTTCTCATCCTCCATATCTCGACCTGAGTCAGCATTTTTCTCCTGAGCTAGTTCAGATAGATCCTCGTCTGGTTGTATGTCCTTGCTAATATCCTCCGCACCATCTCCATCCCCAAGCCCGGTACCATCCTCAAGATTCTCGCTTTGTCCACCTGTTTCTTCAGACTTCTCCTGCGGCGTGCAAAAACCTTGAGACGCAAGCTGAGTGAAATGCTTACTCAAAGTAAAGCCTAGTTTACATGCCATATGGTGGCTATTTGCAAACAGTTGGATAGTGTTGTTGCAGATGTTTCCGTACTGGTGTACAATGGGAGCAATGGCAGCGATTAGAGATGGTGCCAACAGCCTGACAGCTGGATTTGTCCAGTCCATCCGCTTCGATATATCAAGGGTCTCGCAGATGCTATTCTTGATATGGATCATATGTAGTGCTCGAATCGACGCTGTTAATTGCTCATTCTGTCTGAGCAACCAACTAGCTTCCTCCGGTGAGCTTTGTAGTTCGGCTACAGCCTTATTGAATTGTTCTACAGCAACTAGCATGCTGTCGCAGAGTTTCCCGACACTTTGACTTAACATGTCGATGCTCCGAGTGCCGCTCTTCGAGACAGTGTTAAGCTCTTCTTGAATGATAACCCAATGTTGGATCTGCTCTATCACAAACGCTAGATCTGGCCGCTCTTGGCAAGCGTTATTTAGATTGTCGCGGAATTCGTTGAATGATGATTCTAGATCCTGTACAACTTGTATGTGCTCTGTGGTGACCAAACCAGAAGGGAGAATCAATTGAGACTCTAGTTTGGTCGATAGGGAGATGATCCTTTCTCTCCAAAGATTAAGAAGGTCAAGTATTCCGCGGTTGTCGAGATTGCCGAATTTAGCGTGTAGCTCAACAAGTTGAATGCCAACACTTAAAATCTCAATAAGCCAGGCAAGGGATCTTTGATAGTCGCTAGCGATCTTCCCAGCTCGAATATCGCTTCCTTGCTTCGTCTTCGTAAGCGATTGGAGTGAATTTGAAGCTTCTTGTAGAGCCGTGAGATTACTAGCTGATTTTTGAAGCTCACTCCTCTGGCGCATGGTGTTATGCAAAATACCCTCAAGCAACCCAACACTACGAGTCACTTCTGGTGCAGTCAAGTCTTCCGAGTGATCTTGAGCTGTGCTTCGAACGCGCGGCGCCAGATCTAACATCTTGTGAAAGTAATAGTCTATACTGTCCAGGCCAGAAATAGCGCTGTCTGCCAGAGGAACTGTAGATGCGAGGACCGTAGAAAGGGAATCTTGTTTGGCTAGTGCATCGAGACCGAGGTTGTACGGGAATCCCATTTGTCTGACTGCTTTTAAAGTTTCGGCGAAGAGTTTTCTCTTGCGCGACTTCAAGTGTTTAACGAGGCCCTTGTTCTCGTCATTAAGAACTGAAGGCGTTTCCTTACGTAGCTCAGCCATCTGAGTATTCAGGTCTGACAGGAAACCGTTAATCACCCTCGCCGTGTCGATGGCAGACTCTGGTATTTGACTCATCTTGCTCATAAGTTGAACGGTACGTTGCGCATTAGCTAGTCGCTTGTACTTAACCTCCCAACCCGAAATGTTCTTGCTGCACGCATCGAGAGCACCCATATTAATTGAAGAGTAGGAATGGGGCATGTTCGGGGTAACCGCCTCCTCCTGGCTGACTTCGGGCAAACCTTGGTCTATGACTAATTTCATAGGCTGGTCAAGCACATCTCGGAACTTTCGGACGATTCTGAACAGCTTTTGGTGTGACTTCCGAGCACTCTCCCTCAATGCGACTATGTTTGTGTCTTTCCAGCTTGCCAGAAGCACGACATCTTTCATTTGTTTTTCGATCGGGGTTCGACCACCACGTATCAAGTCTTCGACCGGTTTTTCGTAACGAGCATAGAGGTCGATGAAATTACGCAAGCTGTCGCGGATGATAGCCAATGCCGGAAACTCCGAGACAAGAAGCGTAAGTTGAACGTGCAATTGCCTCAAAAGGCCGAGTCGGCCTGCGAACTGACCGACTGGCGCCGAAGAGAAATAACTCTGGAGCTCTTTCACTAAACTCCTCGCGTGACTTTGAATTTGCTCAGTAGCTTGGGGGAGGCTCATTGCCGCAGCAATAATGACCTGATACGCAATAAACCACCACGAATCCGCATTATCGTTGCACTTTGCAATTTCCATGTCGAATAACTTGTTCCACGTTGAAAGCTCCAGGCGACGCCAGGAGACAAGCATATCAGTTAAGCGGGTATAGAGCGGTAATGCACCGTAAGTCTTGCTTGCCCATCCGCCAAACTGCCACTCATATAGGAAGGCATGAAGATGTTCAACTTTTGGAATAACTTTAGCAAGGGGATCGGCCTGGCCGAGCTCGAAGACGGCACCGCATGCCGACACAACGTCAGCTAGTGGTTGCAGATGACCAATCTCATCGGTAGCTTGAAGTTGGCGAAAACGTGTGCGAATATCGCTAACTAAATTGACTAACTTGCGAGTCTCCGCAAGATTCGGGTCAGTGTAGAAATTGTAGTTTGTAGGTGTAGCAGCGCCTGTAATGTGTGACACTTCCCTTTCTAGGGCTAGGAGTGTCGCTGAGAGCAAATCTCGATCCGTGACACCATGGTTGCTAGTCCGGCAGACCGCCTTTGCTCCGTGCTGTATAAGGGTTTTGAGGCTCTCTGTCGTGCTTCGAGGTTTCAAGAAGATCGCCCTATGTGCTTGGGCTAATTTGATAGCTGTTTCTCGGGCGCTATTTATTTTAGAAGGCTCAGGCCGATCCTGCTCTTCCGTTTCATCGATGAAGGCGGGAAAGAGCTCGTTGAAAGCTGCTTGCTCTGCCGCTTCTTCTTCGTCATGCCCACCTCGGTAGCGAAACATACTATTCTTGATTTCCTCTGCTTTCCTGTCTTCTTCTAGTTTCTGCGTCCATTGGCTATAGAACGCATGAACAACTTCGAAGACACTTTGCTGAATACGACTGATACCATATAGGCCTTCAATACTTCTAACTGCCCCGGCATACTCTAAGAACTCTGATCCTAGAGACGCAACTGGCTGCGGAAGAGAGGACCCCGGCTTGCCACCCACGAAAGGTATGAGACCCAACAGCTTCGTCGATGTAGAACCGTGGGACGATGAAAGAGGGTTTGCCTCCCTTCCTAGAGATATACCAATATTCAGGCAACGAAGTATGTTAACTGTTGGCAATGTAATGTCCTCGTACGCACGGAAGCTGTACAGCAATCTAGACCCAATTCTTGAAACGTTCTCGTAGATCACTTGAAGCTCTTGGGTGGCTGCGTCGGAACCAAGCGAATGTTGAAAAAGGATGCAATTGAGATCAGAACCTAAGACAACGTTTAGGATATTGTTGAACTCTGCCTGGATCTTAGCGAGCCCCGAAGTTTTTGGTCGATATGTGACTTGAACGGCAGTCGGCCGCGCTCCAATAGAAGTTATATCTTGTTGGATGACCTCGCAGCGCAGATTTGTTGGTTGGCCAGTTTGAAATCGTGCATACTCTTCTAAGCTCTGTAGCTGGGTTTTTAGGTCTCCAAAAAGCTCATCATAACTCTTAAGCTCGACTAGAGGACGGAGTTGTGGATCAAAGGCCTTGTCAGGAATGTATAGCTTGACTAGGGCGACGGAGAATTGAATCCAGGCGTTTGCTAAGTAGACGCATTCTATAAACCCACTCGCTTGATGTGCAACTAGGGACACAAACGCAGCAACGAAGTGGCTATTGACTGCACTCGAGGGACCGTCTAAGTAGCCGGAAATCGATTGAGGTAAGAATTTTCCGATTTCAAATGATAAGCCGTCTTTAGTAAACCCGATGGAGTTAAGTATGGAGTCGTGAGCTGGATTGTGCCGGGCTGCTATAAACGTCTCAGCCAAATCGGATTCACTGACAGCCAAAATACTCAGCATTATGTGCCATAATGCCTCATTAAGTTTTTCAGACTGATTAGTCGTCAGCGAACCTGAGTGTTGGCTGACTTGTCCAGCTAGCATGGGAAGTTCTGTTTCGAGTGATATGAGACGGCTTAGGGGCGCTGATTGAACACTGCTAAGTCTATGCAGGATCTTAGTTGACAAGCTTCCCTTCCATTGAGGTGACCCCTGATCATCATAAGTGAGAATCTCTATCATTTGCAGCGATCTTGACGTATCAGTTGCGCTGTTGATACGTAAGAGTGTGGTTAGGGACGTATCAGACAGAGAGACTACCTCGTCTGCTGCGGGGAGAAGCCCAACGTGTCTACAAATATGGTCAATGGTGATACGCTGTCTGATGGCTTCAAACTCGTTAGCGAGGAATGGGGGCGTAGGAATGCTATCGCCGGCGTAGCGAACATGCATTTGCTGGATCTCGGCTTGCAATGGTTGGAAAAGATCTTCTATATTGGCCTCTCCAAGCCGCACCAGACGATAAGCCTGAATGAAAGAGTCCATTATCTTTGCAAGATCAGCCGGCGCGGCTGTCGACTTCCATTTAACTTCGTCAAATTGGGCTGCAAGATTCTCCATGCGAATAAGTTGTTCAAACACATGCTCATTTTGGATTGGGATAGGTCGCAGTAGTTTCCATAGAGACTCCATCCCCAAGCCAGTCGATAGTTTGAATCCGGCGATGAAGCACTCATTCAAGCCCTCGGAAACATCAGTGATGAGCTGGCGAATCCTGATGTTATCGACATTGGATAGATGGTCGTTGAAATTTGAGGACATATGGCCCAGGTGGGCCTGGAAGGTTGCTTCTTCGAAGGGCGACTGAATAAGAAAATGAAACGTTCTTTTCCAGAAGTGAATAAGATCCCGGAGGAAACGTTTATCCCCCTATTACCGTCAGCACTATACTAAATACGATTACACAGATAAACACTTACGGTCGACCACTTAGGCGCTTGTAATTGATCCCTGACATAAGACTCTACTGCCCTTAGGACACCCACAAGGAACTTAGCCGATCGGACAGTAGAGTCCTTCTGCACAGCAGCAACCTTGTCCGCAACATATGAACGTTGTAATCTATTGAGACTCGATATTTGGACGTTGGCTGCGCGAGACCTCTGCAGCTCAAGAGCGCTCCAAGCCTCGGCTAAAGTCCAGGATAATTCGTAGCAAGCTGCGAGAAAGAATGGCAGTTGTGAAGAGGGCCCATGCAGCTGGGAGACGATGGACGAATTCTGCAGAGGATGAAGGGCCTATCTTGGGTTAGAATTAGAAAAAGGAAAATGTGCCAAACCACTTACCAAAAAGTCCGTGTTGTCGCGTGGGGAATATTCAGTTAACGTATAACAAAGCGCACGTGTTGAACCCAGGATATCAACAGTCAATTGGGATGGAACGATGGGCCAGACTGAGGTCACAACTTGATCAGAAATGAGACTATTGCCATCTAGTGAGATAGAAAAGCTTGTTAGACTCGAGATCCTTAGGCCAAGTTTCAAGTCGTCAAAGGAGAGGCTATCTATAGCCAACCGACTCAGGCATGTTCCATGGACAGTGTCATGAGCCATAGCCGCGATCATTGACCTATATCTCTCTAGGCTTGCTTCAACATCAGCAATCTTCCCAGCCCAGTGCCTGACAGTCAGAGGCCGCGGCTCAATGTAGATCTCGACTGCGCGATTTCTCATGGCTCTAGACAGCTCACCATGTCGAGGATCAACAGTCAAGAACACCCGGAATTCAGGATGGGGTTTGATGATTCGAGGCTCCCCATCTGCTCCACAATGTTCATTAATAATTAAAGATCCTTCCGGTTCTAACAACGAGTTCAGACGATCTAGGACAGAGGCGCTACAAAGATTTGCATTGTCGAGCACAAGCCAGTCGCCTCTTTGGAGAGCCTGGACAATAACTCCATCCAGCCATTCGAACCTTGGATCTGCAATGGTAGTAGGCCGCAGAAGTAGATCTTGGACTTCTTTCAGGGTAACTGCAAGGCCCGAATCAGGTGAACTCTGTGCGTGTAGTCTGTCAATCAAGTTTGAAAGATAAGCGCTGTCATTCGCTTGCTGACTTCTATTCTCCAAAGCGTGAAGAAGGTCAACAGCCACGTTAGGAACACTCCCTGGCAAGGTACTAAGGATCGATAATTCCAAGCTTGACTTTAGTCTCCGCAAAGCAATGTTGACTTCCCTTAAAGGGTCGGACTGTTCAAATCCTCCGATAAGGTCCATGGTGTCGATATCGGCATTCAAGGGAAATGTGACAAGCGATTTCCCAGTTTGGGAAGCAATTTGTTGAAGAAGGGCTGACTTGCCACAACCCGAAGGGCCAACTAGAATGCAAGGGAGATTATGCTTGACGCATATGAGCAGAGATTCTAATTCCTGCAACCTCCCAACAGGGTCAATGCCCGGAGGACGTGAAGGTTTTTGCAGTTTGTTTCGCAACATGTAAGCCAAGCCAACTTGAAAAGCAGAAGAGCTAATGGCATAATACAGCTGGTGGCTTCTGGGGGGTGATCCAAAAGCTTCTGTATGAAGTTTGTTGACTTCTGAACGGTCTTTCTCACTCCGAAAACGCTGTCGGATAGCAATGTTGAGGAAGTCGTCAACTGTCCCAGTGGAAAGAATGGGGTCCGGAGACGTTAGGAGGTGGAGCCAGCGAAGGGTATCACGAAGATTGAACTCCCATGGACTGCCTTGGGACCCGAAAGCCCGGTCAACTAGAATCCGCGTCTCGAGATTGGAAATGAACTTAATCATCTGGCTAACGGTGTCAGAAGAGACACGGGGAAAGTTGTGACTAGCTATTAGAAGCAAATCTTCATCGCTGAAAACGTCTGCATACACGACGATAAAACGGTTAACGAAAGAGCTGGGTAGACCTTTCCTTCCGCCTCCTTGGTGATGCGGGTTTTGGGCGGCGAAGAGTCGAAAGTCAGAGTGCCTTTTGAAAACCTGATCCAATTCAGAGATATAGACCTCTCCACGATGATCAAGACAGGCGTTGAGGCCCTCGAGAACTGACTGAGAAGCTAGATTCATCTCATCCAAGAGTACCCATTCACCATTCTGCATAGCCCGTAGAAACGGCGCGTCCCTCCACGCGAAATGACCAGCTTCGGCACCCTCTACTGGAACATCAGTGCCGAAGAGGTCCATAAGATCAGTCTGATCCGAGAGATTTATTCTTGTTAAAGGTTGCCCACAAGCCCGAGCAAGAGCGCTGACCAGCGTTGTCTTTCCTACACCGGGACTGCCTTCCAAAAGAATAGGCTTCTGTACCTGCAATGCGCGTATGACTCTCATTGCATTGAGTTTAGTTGTCGGTGCATTCAAAGCAAACCCAACCTCGAAATTGTCGTTAGCTTTTCGTTCAAGAGTATATTCTCCAATTCGCAGTTCGGTGGGTTCAATAGCAAGGCCTAGAGGAGATCGATATATCGAAGTAGCATCGGAATCCAGAAGCTCGCTCAATTTATCAAGACACCTCTGTCGCTGTTCATCTAGGCTTTTAGGATCGATAGCAATTAATGCCGATGGATTCGCGCCAAGAGTATCAATGAACACAGTCGCAGCTCCTTGAACAACACAAAAGATCCCATTTTGGTTTTTGCCTTTGTTGATGAAATTTACCCAGACAAGGATATCTCTAATTGAGAAAGCTGTTGAGGCTGTGGACCGGAAAGTCTGGCCAAACCATTGCGAGAAATCGACGATAACTCGAGCGAACTGTGCGCACTCTTGCTTGAGTTTTGAAAGAACAATATGGAGGATGTCATCGTTGCCTGACAGTGGTGGTACCCATATCTCCGTGAACCTGTTCCTTAAGGCTGGCGACAGCTCTTTCTTGCCAAAATCGCCGCCGGGGTTCATCGTTGCCAGGAATTGGAAACTAGCATCAGCCTTGACGAAGGAGTTGTCTATGCCTTTCTCGGCGAGTAAAATGGTGCGCTGTGGTTCAAGGACGGAATTGAGCCTTTCCAAAACAGAATCGTCTGCGAGCGATATTTCATCGAGCAGGAAATATTGGCCGTCGCGCATTGCTTGAACCAGGCTTCCGTCAGCCCATTCGAACAGTGCCTTACTCTTCACTTCGTTTTCGGAAATTCGTTGCCGCAAATCTTCCGGTAGTTTAGCTAATAAGGAGTTATCGAGAGTGTGGTATGCTGATAGTAGTTGATCTACATCATTATTTGTAGGCTGTTGTAAAATTCGGAGCGCTTGAACAACGTCCTTCGTCAACATGTCTATGATTGCTGCACGATTCCGAATCGGTCGCTGTGATCCAATAAGGTCTCCTGTTTCCGTGTTTTGGTGAGCATTGACGATGTGGAGTTCTTTGCCCAGAGATTCGGCAAGCAGCTGACAGACGGTGGTTTTACCACATCCAGTCTCTCCAACCAAGAGTACTGGCTCGTTGTGACGAAGAGCACTTGCTACTAAAACGTAGAGTCTACGCATGCCTTGGGTCCAAACGACGCCTTGGTTATTATTTGGAGGCTGTACTCGAAGATATGGCGATCGCTGCAGATCATAGAGCTGATCTTGATCGATCCGGACCTTGAAGACGGTTTCGATGACTTTTTTGACAGCTAGGCGTTCCTCCTCGTTCCTAACCCTCTCCGCCAAAAGCATAAAACCATTTATTGCAATCTCCTCTCGTGATTCCGCACCTCTCAAGGCCCATCTAAAAAGATCTCTCAGTGTTGCGAAACTATCCTTGTTCTCGAATAGACGGCTGCTCTGTCGCAATCTTGATAATTCCTTGTACACATTGACGATCCTCTTGCAGTCTGACGGTGCAGTGTATACACTGCGCTTTTGAAGAATAGTCTCGAGTTCATCTTCTGGGATATCGTCGAAGTGAAGCTCCAGGAAACGATTTCGAAAAGCCCGTGACAATGCTTTCCTTCCACCATATAATCCAGCGGGATTTTGTGTCGCGAAAAGCATGAAGTTCTCGTGAGGACGTACGACTTCCTGTGTTTCAGGGATAAGAAGTTCACGATTGTCGTCTAGAAGACGATTGAGCGCCTCCAAAACGTCAGTTGGGGCAAGATTGAGCTCGTCTAACACAATCCAATGCCCTTGTCTCAAAGCTTGGACTAACAAGCCCTCTTGGAATCGTAGTTTTCCACTTGCATCCGAGACGTATGTACCTAGATATTCTTGGAGATCCGTATGTTCATGGTTATTAATGCGGACAAACTTATTGCCGCTGTAATTCGCAAGGTACTCGATCATACTAGTCTTGCCTGCTGAGGTAGGGCCCTGAATGAGAATAGGGAAGCGTCTCGTCGACGTGGCCCTGACGAGATTCAACAGGTTTCTTTCTATGTAGGGCGTGATGATATAGTCAGCGCGTTCAATGGGTGTTTCAGCACCTTGTAGTAGCCAATACTGGCGGTCTTTGTTCCTGTTAAGAAATTTGACATACTCCTTTCCGTCACTCGGATGCCTAGGCGGTTGAGAAAGTAGGGATCGAGCATTGCCATTTCTATCTAGCAGGTGATGGTGAATCAAGGGTACGAGGGTGTCCTCAGATGCCCTATCCAAGAGCGTCAAAAATCCCATAGAAAAGCCCTCAAAGAGTGATCGTCTGAGGCCATAAAATGGCGAGACGTCATTAACGTAGGTTAGGACGCGAGTAAGTGTTCGAAGACTGAAATGGGGGACTTCGTTAGCACCATCTACGAGACGTTTTTCTTCTGCCCGTCTCTTGGTATTCAAGTATAACCTCGCTATATCATCAGCAGCTTGGTCATCTTTTGCACTCTTCCCGCTCAGATACGCCTTAATGATAGTAAGGAGGTCCTTGAGATCCTTATCCGGGCTACCCACGTATAATTCCGTAAAGCGTGACCTAAGCCCAAGAGGCAGATCTCGTTTGCCAATATCTGTTGCCGGGTTCATGGCACCAAAAATGCGGAAGTTTGGGTGTGCTTTTACACGCTCAATCTCTCCTGTTTCGGACAGTAAAATGGATGGCTCATCATTAGGCCCCGATGATAGTAAGTCAGCGATGCTCTCGAGAGTATCAGGCGACGCGAGATTGATCTCATCAAGTAAAACCCAGTCTCCGTTCCTCGCAGCCTTAACGATATTTCCTTCCACAAAGGCAAATGCAAAACTGCCGGAGCCTCCAGAAATCTGTATGTCAAATTGGTCCAGGTTCTTTGAGAACGCCTCCCATCGAGGCCTTAGATCAAGCAAAGACTGTAACTTTGATTCTGTTTTGCGCCGCTTGACAGCTGGCCTCTCATTCGAGTCACCGTCCCGGCTTTCTGACTTTGCTTGTAAATCATCGACGATCTTACTGAACATTTTTGGCGCTTCCCGCCAT
Source organism: Lasiodiplodia mahajangana (assembly GCA_029590625.1). Taxonomy (NCBI): domain Eukaryota; kingdom Fungi; phylum Ascomycota; class Dothideomycetes; order Botryosphaeriales; family Botryosphaeriaceae; genus Lasiodiplodia; species Lasiodiplodia mahajangana. Next base: position 13,638 of record JAPUUL010000584.1, read on the forward strand.
AACTTCGAGACCCGAGTCCAATATCCCCTAGCAGTACATTTTCCTATTTGCTCAAGATACTTCTGATTCTTGGTAGCTGATATGCCAGTTGAAGCAAATAAGTCTTCGAACTCTTCCTTCAAAGGCACGGCGAGACTACGAGCGTTGACGGGCTTGAACCCTCCAATAAGGTCACCCACCTCGCTCTGCTGTGACAGATTTACAGCAACAAGCTTATGCCCAAGTGTGTCTGCTAGCTGTTGCACTACCGTTGTCTTTCCGATTCCAGTTTCGCCAACGAGGAGTATAGGCTCTCGAAGCTTGACAGCTACAGCGATTTGTTCGAGGAGCCGCCTTGCATGGCTCGTATTTGCAAAGGGCTTTTTTTGACTTCGCCACTCTGTTTCCATGGGACTTTTTAGCTAGCATGACCCTTCCGATTTTCAAGTTGCTAGGGCTATCGTCTAGTTGCGGAACATAGGCATCAAGGTAATGCTCCATGAGTTGTTTAGGTAGATGCATCTCTTCTGCTATGCAACTTAGAAGCAGAAGTTTGGTGTCTTGCTTGACGAGGCTACCACAAAAGCAATCGATGGCTTCCATGAACATCCAGTCCCGTGTTCTTTCACTAATTGGCTCTTCGCCTGTTTTGCAGCCCGCAGCAACGAGAATTTCTTTCAGCCGACGGCACCATTTGAGTAGATCTCGAGGGGTAATAGGACGCTCGGTAGTTCGACTAGAACTTATTGACATGACATTGCAGAGTCGTTTATAAACAGACATGATGATAGAAGTATACTTATGCAAAAGAGGATAACTTCCGACAACAATCTGCTCCAACTCCAGATAGGATGGTATCTTCATACTTGATAGGTTCCAGAATCTTTGGCCCAAAAAGTTTGGTATGTTCTCCTGACCATGTGTTCCTTTTGTCGTTCTCACAGTCGCAAAAAGCCGAAAGGTGCTTGATGCCTCAATCGTCTCTCCCCGGCTAGGTATTACCAGCTTCCCATGCTCGACCAATGGAAGTAGTGTGCTCATCAACTCATTAGGAGCTCTATCCAAATCCTCGATCAAAACCCAACGGCCTTCGCGTACCGCAGTAGTTAGAACACCTGGCCGCCACGAAAAGGAGCCAGGTTTAGAGTCTGTTGAGTATAAACCAATAAGCATCTTGGCGTCTGTCTGTTCATTGAGGTGCAGTGTCACAATGCTGGACTCCATGCCAAGCTCACGGGCAATTTCATGTACAACCGACGTCTTTCCAGATCCAGGTAAGCCATGAAGAAGAATTGGCCCAGACTTTTGAAGATTTTCTGCCAAGCTCTCGAGATTTATTAAAGTTGTAGGGGTGTGCACCAAGCTTGACTGAGAAGAAGGTAGGCCATTTGGTCTGGGAAAAATGGTACTGCCGTACTGTATTACCTGGTTCGTCAGTTGTTGCGCAGGGAGACTACTGACCGCCGATCTAGCGACGCAGGCCTTTTTCACCTGCAAGCGGAGATTGTCGATTTCTGCAGCCCGTTTGTGCTCGAATAAGGACAGAAAGGCATAGTCAACGCATATTCCATCAACATCAGCATGAAGTAAATCAGCAGGGATAGATTTATGGTCAACATGTTCTTGTAAAAGCTCTTCTTCCTTGAAGTCTGAAGCGTTAATCTGGCAGCGGAATACCTTGATCGCAAGGTATCTCACGGAAGCTAGTTCATGTTTGAAGAAGGCCTGTACTTGAGAAGGCTGCACAAGTGGTCCGTAAGTGCTTTTATCGAAATTCAATAGTCTCCAGTAAGAAATAAGAGCTTGTAAAATGTTCGATTCGGAGAGCTGGCCGGTGTGTGGTGAGTTTAGTGAGTTGAGAGTGAACAACCGTGCCCCGGTGATATGCACAGTTGAGGTCTCACGTATGTACCGTTCTAAGAAAACGGATAGATGAGGCGCAAAAGGGAGGATTCTCGCAAAAGCGGCGATAATTTGGTCCTCCTGTCCCGAATTCCGAGACTTCAGTAGCCATCGTGCACAGATATCGGCAAAGACGTGCTCGAAATAAATAAAAATCGAGCTTGTGATCCGGGGTATCAATGCTGCAGCGGCGATAGCATCGAGGAAGTTCGCGGTGGTTTGGTTGCGAATGACTTCCAATAATTCAGGCGGTAGTTGGCCCAAAAGGGCCTGGTCGTCAAGGAGCTGCGCCCTTTGTAAGCTCACATCGACAGTTGCCATGGTTGTTGAGAAAACACAAGATATGTGCTTGAACAAGGCGAAATTATTCACTAAATGGACCTCAACTAACAAGAATTTGGTATCGCGATAAGGTGAGCCGCCGGGAACTTTTTCTGCCACCCTGAAAATTTAGGCGGTGAGGCCCGTGCGACCAGCAACGATGCCGGCTTTTAGCAGAGCCTAGGCGGTGGTCAGTGGTGGTTAGACCCACCTGTAGTCGGACCTAGTGGCAGTCGGCAGCGAGCCAGAGCTTCGATCCAACAAAATCTGAAAGTGAGTGTATTCCGAACTCCATTAATTAAGCCAATACTACCCGCCCGCCGCCAGCCCACGCGCAATTGGTTTCAACCCCCCTTTCGAATCATGTCGGTACCGTGCAGATACGCAGCTCGCAGCTGCGCCCGATCACTACGATCCAGTGCTTCCTTCAGAATCACAACCCCATTCCTCCAGAACACAACTTCAACGCCGAGGCGGCACAACTCGACAGAGGCTGCGTCTGCAAACCCCAAGATCGCCGGCATCGTCGACCAGATCAGCCAATTGACTCTCCTTGAGACTGCTGACCTAGTTTCCAGCTTAAA
>JAPUUL010000585.1:0-16418 GCA_029590625.1 Lasiodiplodia mahajangana
CTGCGACACGGTGACAGCGGTCGAGAAGGGCTCCCCGCGCCGGGCAAAAGGCCGTATATATGCGTGTCTAAGTTCCGGGGGGCTAGATCACGTAGAAAGGAGTCTGCGCCAAGGCCGACTTTCAGCTCATAGGCATGGGTGGTCGATCCCAATGTGCACGACGCGTTCAATTAAGCTCCGCGGCGGTCGGAAGTCTGCGGTCAAACTTATTGGAGCCAATCACGACGACGGGATTACTCACGTTTTTCTTCCAGAATAACGAGTACAAGGTAATGCTACCATACACACGGTCCCGACACCGTCTCATTGGACGATTCGCCTCATTCAATATCGAGCTTCCCCTTCCATGGTATGGCGCTTGATGTCCCATGCAAGCCCATACAATGATGCGATGGAGCTCCCCTGCCTCACTCTTCTGCGTATATTTCATTCCAGTGAATAGCCTACGTAGTAGTATGCATATAGTATACGATCATCGGTGTAGAAACTGCACCTTTGCCTGCCCCGCGGTTTGATGTAACGCAACACGTAGGTTGCGGGGGCTTGAGCGAAGTGAGTATAAATGGAGTTGAGTTCCTGCTAATTCGTGTAGCGTATTTCTACTTAAGACTTCTATGTCGCCGGATCTAGGTTTAGTGACTCAAAATTCTATCTTCTTGTTTCACTTAACCTAAGCCTAGATCAAAAGAAGCGAAGGAGAGAGAGAATGGGCAGGAAAATGGCACCGAACATTTCAACGGCCGTTGCCCTCTTGCTGCAAGCTACGGTCGTAGCAGGGGCCTTTGACGGGAATATGAACTATGCTAGTCCATCACGACGGCATCCTACTCTTGGCATCGACGTCCTGCATGTCTCACGAAGGAGTCTGAAGCGTGGAAATGTTGCGTATGCCCCCGAAGAACTGAATTTTACGCATGGTATAGCGTCGGGTGATCCTTATTCCGACTCTGTAATCTTATGGACGCGAGTTGCACCTTCGTTAGTGTCCGACGCGAGCAATGTAACAGTCGAAGGTCCCGTGCCGCTGTACAGCCATGACACGGAAACCTATATAGAGGCTGACCCCAGTCCAATTTGTGTTGACTGGGCTGTATATCCCGAAGGCAGAACGTCTGGACGGAGTGTCGCAAGTGGTAGGGCTTATACGACTAGTGACATTGACCATACAGTGAAGGTACCGAGATTTTTCCTTGATACGAGGGCAAAACATAAGTCGACGAATACTAATGTAAGTGGGTGAACAGGTCGAAGCGACAGGATTAAAACCGTTTACTACATATAACTATCAATTCGAGATTTGCGATTCGACTGTAAAAAGCCCGGTGGGACGCACAAAGACGGCTCCGGCCGCAAATGCGCATGTATCTGAACTGAAATTTGCGGTGTTCTCTTGTAGCAATTATCGTAAGTTGGTCGAGTTCATCTTTCTATAGTTGTGTTCACTTTATCATGACTAATTAGCAATGTAATAGCGAACGGATATTTCAACGCATATGGTAACGCTGCTCGTAAGGATGATCAAGACTACTTCGTAAGGATCTACCCACTTCCTCGTAGTCAACTGTCTATACTAACGAAGATTAGGTACATCTTGGGGATTATATCTACGAGAGTGCGGCTAAAGGAGAACGAGCTCACGATCCACCTTGGTTGTTATTTAGTCTGCATGACTATAGAACCCGACATGGACAGGTGTGTGCGGAGCGTCATTCGTAATATTCTAGAGTTGAGAGCTGAGAGAGTCTCTTTAGTACCGTACCGACCCAGACCTACAACTCGCCTCTCAGAATTTTGCGTGGATTACGACTTGGGATGATCACGGTAAGGAAAAATGAGAGACCTGGTAGGGGGCATCGACTGCTAATTATGAGAATATAGAGGTATCGAATAATGGATATAGAGACGGTTCGAGTGGCCTGTGAGCACTCCCATTCTCGGATTACCAAAGTTTAGAGCATGAGACTTCCGTGTTGGGCCAAGATAGGCTAGGAAGCTTCTCGTAATCACATTTGATATGATGATAGCTGACTCTGAGTTGGCAGCAACAACACTGAAGATTCCTTCTATAAAGATGGACATGGTGTCAGCGTCGACCAGCGTAAAATGAATGCCGTGAGGGCTTATTTTGAATGGATGCCTATTCGGTGTGTCTTCTAACTGGAAATGAGAAGTGCTCAGGCTAACCACTCGAGGTAGACAGGTCGATCTCGACGATAACTTGCGTATATGGAGGACGTTTCAGATGGGTAACCTCTTAGTATGTAACCTTGATGCTTCGATTGTCAATGCGAGCTTGGGACATGGCGAAACCGCGCACATAGCTAAAAGTTTTCTAGGACCTAATTGTTCTAGACACGCGGAATTATGACCGTAGTATTACTTCTCTAGGTAGGCTGCCAGCCCTAGCTCCCCGCCTCTACGTGCAGACCTAACGAGATATATCTAAAGACTGGAATGACGACTATATTGATTTGATTCGCGACGATGCCTCTCGAAGTCTGATGGGCTCACATCAGGAGAACTGGTTCTATAACGAATTGTCAAAATCTTCGAAACGCGGAGCAGCTTGGAGGATCATAGGCAACCAGATCCTCTTCTCGCGCATCTACGAGTCATACGGACTAAGTGGCGATAATTGGAGCGTGAGTTCATACTGCCCGAAGAATATCCTTGCCGAGATCAAGATAAAAAGGCTAATTGAGTATGTAGGGCTACACAGCGAACCGCAACCGTACGCTGAAACACCTATACGATAACAAGATCAGCAACAATGTATTTCTAGCTGGAGATAGCCACCAGAATTGGGTTAGTCGTTTGGCGTGTTTGAGGTTTCGATAGAGATTTACTGATTATCCCAGGTTTCCGATCTAGTATGGCTCGACGAAAAAGAGTACGACCCAGAAACCGGGGACGGGTCTATCGGTGTTGAGTTTGCTGGGACGGCTGTGAGTTCAACGGGAGTGGATGCGCCAATCATCTCTGCCCGAACACAAGCACAGTATCGCGTAGGCAATAATTTAGAGCTGCAGTGGCAGGACGGTTACTACCGGGGCTATATCTTCCTCTCGGTGAAGCCACAGAGCTTGGAGGCGCGATTCTACGGGTCGCCGAGCGTGGCAACGCGCAACTCCTGGGACTTGCCGTTGGCCAACTTCACGGTGCTTAATGGTGAGAATAAGCTTGCGCGTCCTGTTGGGGGAGGGTCTGTTGAGGCAGGAGTTCTGAGAGGAGGCAAGACGAAGCCAACAAATGTTTCGCTGAATACTGACACGGGGACATGGGATATTGTTGGTTATGATCAAATGTATATCAAGTGATGGGCTCGTTGTGTGGAACCCGACAGCTTGGATGCCTAGATCTGTACAGATGAGCTAGCCAGCTTTCGGGGGGCTTAATGAATCACAACAGGAGGCGCCGACTTGTGATATAAATAGTAAGGCGACCCCATTGCCGTGCTTAATGGGCCGATACCTTCGTGCTTCATTAGAGTTCTTGCATATTATCACCGTGATACAGAGAAATGTTGGCGGTACTGTACCATACTAACTCCTGCCCAAACTTAATGAACGGTCCTTCCTGTAATTGCCCTTTTTTTCCAACATGCAACATAGATAATAGATTAACTGTTGATCAACATGGTTAGATATTTTTAAATACAATGAATTAATTGTCAGCTCACACGTGAATGGTTTCTATGTATTTACTGATTGCACTAAGGTTTGGCATATATTGGGTATGACCTCATGGCATTGTACAGTAACTATACCTTATCGATAAACGTGATTCGATAGTTGGTACAAAAATGGAAGCGGGGCAGTGGTACAGGCAGCGGGCCGGTGGGCGGTGAACAAGTAATGCCGAGCAAGCCCACTGTAGGGCGCTAGTGGGATTTCCTTTTCGGTGCGAGGGCGACCTGACTGGACCCTGATTCAAGCCTGAGAAAGAGAAGGGGAAAAAATTATTTTTGAAGGCTCCCTCAACCCTCGACTTCAGAAACTGGGCAACCAGCACTCCTTTCCATCTTCAACTTGTCCCAGATTTCTCCAGTCCACCCGAGAAGCATTGCGCATTGCCCACCATGGCTGGCGACAAGATGGACGTCGAAGTTGCTGAGAAGCAGCTCAAGGACATGGCGCACTCCGAGCAGCACTACTTTAACAGGTGAGTAGACCTTTAGGGTCGCCTAATGGACATGGCCTTTCTGGGACTTCTGCTGATACCTACTCCCTTTGTAGTTACAATCATCATGGTTCGTCCTTCTCGGTATCTATTCTATCCACTATTGCGAAGAATGCGACTAATCTCAGCCCCACTGCCCATTAGGCATTCATGAGGAGATGTTGGTAGGTAACCCGCTCTCTTTGCAACAACTCTAAGTGGTCTCCATATGCTAACGCGCATGCGATTCTCCCTATATAGAAAGATGAAGTGCGAACACGGTCATACATGAATGCGATAGTCCAGAACAAACATCTTTTCAAAGACAAGGTTGTCCTTGATGTTGGGTGCGGTACGGCTATTCTCTCCATGTAAGGGACCTGCCTGCCTCCTTCCCGCTCTTTGGACATCGCACTCTAACCAACATGTTCCTCCTGTAGGTTTGCCGTCAAGGCTGGAGCCAAGCACGTCATTGGTGTTGACATGTCAACCATTATTTTCAAGGCCAAGGAGATCGTCAAGGTCAATGGTATGGAAGACAAGATTACCCTTATCCAGGGTAAAATGGAGGAGATTGAGTTGCCATATCCTAAGGTTGATATTATCATATCCGAGTGGATGGGCTACTTCCTACTATACGAGAGCATGCTCGACACCGTTTTATACGCCAGGGACAGGTACCTCGCGAAGGATGGCCTGATCTTCCCAGACAAGGCTACTATATTTGCGTGTGGTATTGAGGATGGGGATTATAAGGATGAGAAGATTGGCTGTAAGTGATAAGAGCCCGTCGGGACTGCTTAATAGCGGCAATTACTGACGGCTTTTAGTCTGGGATAATGTCTACGGCTTTGACTATTCGCCCCTGAAGGAGACGGCTCTCTCCGAACCTCTCGTTGATACCGTTGAGGTCAAGGCAGCTGTCACGGATCCGGCGTCCGTGATCACCCTAGACCTGTACACCTGCACAACCGCCGACCTTGCCTTCAAGATACCCTTCAGCCTGAAATGCCGTCGCGATGACTTTGTACATGCCCTTGTCGCATGGTTTGACATCGACTTCACCGCATGCCACAAGCCGATTCGCTTTTCTACCGGCCCACACACCAAATACACGCACTGGAAACAGACGGTGTTTTACCTTAATCAGGTTCTGACGGTTCAGCAAGACGAGGAGGTTGCATGCACCCTAGTAGTGAAGCCTAACGATAAGAATCGTAGGGATCTTGATATTCAGATCGACTATGCGCTCGGCACCCAAGATCCCACCCGCCAGGCGCAAGGTTCTTGCACTTACAAGATGTGCTAATAGATATTTCTCGGAACCTAGCAAGTCATTAATGCTTGGTCAAGCTGTCCTGAGGGCAGTATTTAAGCCAACTGAACCGCATTGCTTGAGCGATGCAAGTAGCTATTGGCGCGCCTCTAAGATATGGGGAGAAAGAACCGCATTTAGTCATCACGACACAGAAGCTAAATATGGTTAACCGTATTTAAGGACTGGGAGCCATTTTGGGATGATGCTAGATACATTTCTATACGCGTTGCTGACGATATAGATCTCATAAGAAAGCTATGGATGATGACTAATGGTGAGAACGCGGATGGGCCAATCTACCATAGGAGAGCTGCTAGATCTGCAAGTATCAATAGCGTTCGTTTACCGCGGAATACGCAAATGCTCAACCGCACTGACTCGCCGAACCAAATCAATTCATTTGAGCCAAATTTGTTTACCGTGAATTACAATACTTGCATTGCTACATTGTCTTGACAGTTCATGGGCCCTGATCGCTTTATTCCACGCTGTGTCAGAGATGCAGCCTATAATCCAAGCGAGCATATCAAGATATGCGTTCTTAGACAGAATTGGGTTTTCCGTGTTGTAGAGACATGGTAGTTAAGATCCGAAGGCCGGTCTCGCTACTAAGGCGGGTTACATACATACACGGAATGCGATGATAGTGGGGTCAATTGGGACCCTTGAGGCTTGCTCGAGTCACGTCACTGCTCGCTGACATACAAGCAACCATTAACACCATCATCTTTCTAAGCTCGTCTAACTTTACGTAGCATCGCTTGCAATTCCCTAGTACTGCGCATATTATATAGCAGGATGTTCACCGGGCTAGTGGAAGAGATTGGGAGTAAGTTCACCGCAAACTTTGCTGGGATCTAGCGTCTTGCACTAGCCCTTCCTCCACTCCGAAGATGCTGTGTTCTTGGTGAAATTAGCTAAGCTACAACTCCAATCTAGCCGTCGCGGAGCTAGACTCCCACGATGAGACGGGCGGGACCTCNGCTGACGATCACGCTGCCGGCGYCGYCGAAGCTGCTGTGAGCATAGTTGAAGGATAGCGAGAGCTATGGGAATATGAATTTCATGTTTGCTATTTTATCTGCTATAACTGCCGTCCCGTCGCCCTTCTTCGTACGCAGGACCCCGAGAAGTTTACCACGCCACGGAGATCAAGATAGAAGACAGATCTATACATGGGAAGATTTGGACTAAATGTACTGATGACTAGGGGTTTTAGGGCCTGAAATACCCTAGGTGTGTCATAAGAAACGAGCGTAGGGAGTAGGGGGCTTGTAATAAGTTAGAAGGTGAGCTGTGTTAACTAAGTAAGTATCTAGTAGGACAAAAGCGGCTAGCAGTCCTCGTTGGGACCTTGCACGGCCACTAAATATATATATCATAGAAACACCCTGAATTATAGTCACTACTGGTTTCCTTCCTCCTTTAGTTCTGCTGGAACGAGCTGCGACCTTCCGGCGATCTTCTTGCATACCTCCGTAATCGGAGCACTGCTTGTGAGATCGAATATACTGATATCGCTCTTTAATTCGAGTGCCAACCAGTTCCGGAGCTCCACCGCGACGAGACTATCAACTCCATACGTGTACACCGGCTTCGTGGTGTCAACGTCTGAAGCAGGGACCATGATGATCTTGGTCACTTTGGCCAGCAAGATTTCCTGTACGATATCGATTGCTGCATCCATAGACGTGGCATGGCTGAGTCGGTCAATTGACTCGTCACCACCAGGTCTCTCTTCGAGGGCCGACCTCTCTTCGACACCCATGCGCTGGAGATAAGCGAAGTGCGAAAGAGTACGGAGCCAGTAGTAGTCGCTGCCGCCCATGCCGTCCGACTGTGACGCCTGGACGGCGCCGCCATTGCCAGCGCCGACGATGAGCTGTGTGGGAAATGAGTGCTTGCCGTCTGAAGTGCCAGCTAGCGCACACTTGAGAATGTGGAAGAACTGATCTTTACCAAGGCTGGTCTAATGTTTCTACGCATCAGCGAATAATCCCTCATCTCTTGAAGTCAATATGGTAACTCACCAATTTCAAGGAGCTTGTGTGCGCAGCTACGTCTTTATGCTCTTCAACATAACCGATGTCTTTCATAAGTCCCAGGTCGATGCTCTGAGCCGGCAATCCTTTCGCGTGTCGGTACTGCGCCAACGCGTCTTGGAAAGTATTTCCTGCGGAATAATTGGATTGTGAGATGGACCCGATGATTCCGGCCAATGAAGACAATTGGACAAAGAAGTCGAGATTGTGAGGAAGCAGCTCGTGCAGGTTCCAGCTCCCTAAGCGTGACGAGTTAGCTCTCAGTAATAAACTCATTGGTGGGCAGTTTCTTACCTTGTATCTTGGGTCTCGTGGCGGTGACCCACTTCTCGAATGTCATCTTGTGGAATAACACGTCGTCCAACACCATGGCTCCTTGGATAACTCCTCGGATAGGCGGCATACTTGAGGCTATTTCCTCAAGGACCGCTTGTAGCTGAGACTTATCTGCGATATCTCCCGCAAAAGCCCTCGCGTCTATACCGAGGGCTCTCAATCTCTCGAGTAGCTCCTGCGACTCTGGCCGAGTGCCTCCAGATCTAGAGATAAATGCAATGTGGCGCGCACCGTGCTCCGCCATGAAAAGAGCTTGCGCACGACCGAGACCGCCTAGGCCTCCGACAAGCAGATAGGTAGAATTTGGATCGAGATTCAGGCGGATGGATTGCTGCGGTGCAACCAACACTCGCGACTCGGGAGTGATACGAAGGACCAATTTGCCGATATGGGCTCCCCGCTGCATTGACCGGAAAACGGACTCAACATCGGTGAAATCGTACACTGCAATGGGCCGTATTAGGCCGATGGCGCCTTGTTCGAAAAGCTGCAGGACTTTGGACACCAGTGTGAAGCTCCTCTGGGGATTGGCAGACATCATATCTTCGAGGTTGACACACGCAAATAGGGCATTTCTAAGGAACGGTCGCATATCGAGCCCGCTGTTTCCTAAGATGTCCTTCTTTCCAACCTCAATGAATCGGCCGTGAGGTGCGAGACACTCCCAGCTCCTACGCAGTCCTTCTCCTGCGAGAGAATTCACAACCACGTCGACTCCCCGGCCTCGGGTTACACGCTTGACTCCCTTGTCAAACGATAGATCTCGCGAGCTGAAGATATGGTCAGGCTTTACACCTAGATCGATAATCGCCTGCTTCTTGGCGTTACTGCCAACCGTGCAGAAAATTTCAGCTTCTAGCAGTCTAGCGATCTGAATAAGGGCCTGGCCCAAACCTGTCGAGTGGGTTAGCGCAATCGAGCGAAGGACACGGATGAATGGGTCTCACCTCCAGCGGCGGCATGGATGAGCACAGCCTCTCCCTTTTGTAACCTGGCGACTTCAATCAAAGATTGATAGGCCGTCGCGTAGGCTATGGGGATCGTAACGCCTTCCTCAAGAGTCAAGTGGGCGGGGAGAATGTGGACGCGAGACTGGTGCGATCGGATAAATGTTCGCATTGCGCCTAAACCCATGTAGATGACGCGGTCGCCCGGTGCGAATTTCGTCACCTTAGCACCAACGTTGCGGACGATACCGGAAGCTTCGTAACCTAGATCAGGATGCTGGATTTGGCCCATGGCAATCATAATATCCCTGAGAATGCTCTGTTTAGCTGCTTGATGCCGCAAGGTAACGAATATAGGAATATGGTACTTACAAAAAGTTCATGGCGCAGGCTTTCACTTCGATCTCAATGTCTTCGTCGGCTAGAGGCTGGAAAGGCTTGTCGTCGTCAACGAAGTGAAGAGTGTCCAACATGCCGGGTGTTCCAATTGTCAACTTCAGGGGTCGCTTAGGTTGGATGAGATTCTCAATCTCTGGCGCGGCACCGTCCTCTGTGAGGGACAGGAAGCGATTGAGGTTCGTCTCAGGAACGTAACGTGGTATGCAAAACGCTCCATTTTGTTCAACAGTCTCCATCTCCTCGGGCTTGTCTTTGGCTGCCCAAGAGCTGCAAAGTCTGCGGCAGATGACGCGAGCCGCCATATCAATGCCCGAGGGCGCTTCTCTGCTGAAATGCAGCTCGTGCAGCCGACGGGAAGCGTCCTCAGTCTTTATGCACCGCAAGAGCCCAGATACAATTCGCCTGTTCGGATGGCCCGGCAGATCCTCAGGACTTGATCTCGTAACCCAGAGAAGCTCTGCACTGTGGAGGAGAATTTGCTTGACTTGGTCAAACTGGGTGGCCGCCATCTCTTCGAGGAATGGCTTTTCGTACTCAAGAAGGGATATGACGGTTTTTCCGTTTGCATTCTCTACTGCTGTTTGGATATCTCTGACCTCTACCCTTGAGCCGAGGCACTCGAACTCATGACGGATCATAGACGCCAGAGTGCTTGTAGGGCTGGTGTAATCCTCGGGTGTGACGATCATGATATCCCTTGAAGGAATTTCTTGGGCGTCTCGGCGCCTGCTTACGAGCACCGACATTCTGTGCGCTCGCGAGCAGTCTGCAACCGGGAGTCTAATGTCCGCAGTGGAAAATCCAGCGGCCGTGAGGGCGACATCCCACTCGGACTGTGATAGCAAGGGGCCGTTTTCTCTTCCATCTTCAGATACCCACCATCCTGGCAGAGTCCCAAAAATAAAAGAGCTAATGTCGTTTGGATTAGTGTTCTCGCCCAAGACAAGGCTACCCCCAGGTTTTAGGAGACGTCTGCAGTTTTCGAGCGTCTTTCTCATATCCTTTGTTGCATGTAATACCTAAAGGGGGTTGTCAGCAAAGCCTCGAATAGTTGAGGCCAAACAGGGCTGAAAACTTACATTTACAGCAAGCACCACGTCGTATGATTCGGCATCAAAACCCTGCTCTACCACGTCCGTCTCAACGTCTAGTTTTCTATACTCGACTTGAGACCCCCACTCCTGAAGCAGGCTTTTTGCATTTTCAAACCACCCGGTGGAGATATCAGTAAATGTCCATTTCGAGAAACGAGCAGCTTCCCCGTTTCGGCCGCCCAAAATCTCCAACATGGGGACAGTTGCTGAAGCTGTTCCTCCACCGATCTCGAGCACTCTTAGACCCGGGTTCTTGTGACCCTTTAGATCGAACCACTTTTGCATGGTCCGAAGGGCGGTAGAAACACCGTAGGTCTCGCGATAAAATCTAGATAGATTATCTTCAGCCATCAAAACAGCTATAGAAGTTGTTTTCTGCTTAAAGATGTCATCTAGAGAGTCGAAAACGTGGCGACAGAAGTTTCCGTCGAAAGAATAAGCCTTGAGGAAACTTGCCATGATCACATCATCACAGTCGTTAGATAGATCAGACGGGGCATCTTGGCCGGCCGGAGACGGTATGTGACCGTTCACCAGAGGCTCGCATCGCTTCCGCATCCACTCTGCGTACTTTTGTAGATAATCTGGGAGTGATGAAAGTGTGGTTGAATCAAAGTTTTTCAGTGCCCGTCGACACATTATCTTGACTACCTCGTTGGACTGGGAACAGAACTGCGCTATTTCATCGCGAGATTCGCCACCACCATCGAGTATTGAGCGCGCGTGTTCGGCGTCCACAATCAGATCCACGTCTGGCTTCCAAGAATGCGTCGCGCAAAGCTGGGCCGAGCTCTGTTCTCGGGGACGGGAGTCTCCGGGTAGAGTCTGATTAACGCCCAATCCAGTAAATGTTACGCCACTCATCACGATTCCAGGGAGTGAATCGAAAGTTTCATTTCCAGCCACGATTGTGCCTGTCATCTCCCTGATGCCCTGACGTGATGATTTGCAGAATCCGTAAAGGACATCACCAGGGTTGCGAGATACATTACTTGAGACCTGTATACTTTTGATTGTCGTTGGGATCCAGATCTGCTTTGGGATACCGTCCATGTTAGGAATTGCCACCAGCATGGTCTGGAGGCAAGCATCGAGCGTTGCGGGATGGATGAGAAGGTCGCTTTCAGAATTCCAAGGCATGCAAGAGCGCACATCTGGGATTGTAGCCTCAAATACAACGGTCTGCTCTTTTTGACGAATGCTGGTCAAGCCCCTGAACATTGGCCCTGCTTTGCATTTAGTCCCAGTATTTGCCAGGCTTTTGAGATCGATTGGACTTACCAAAGTCAAGACCCTGTGATTTCCAAAACTCATAGTGCGTCGAATGCTCTACTACGTCTATACACCTTGCCCTCGCTGTATTCCACTCGGTTTGGTGTGCCAAAACCTCTTCCGCCAGTTCTTTTCCGCTGTCGACTTCCGAGGCAAGTCTGGCATATTGGATTTCTATGAGTCCGCACGCGTGTTCTGCAAATGTCTCGTTATCCTGGCACGAATACAAGGTAAATTCATACCATGCCCCAGAACCACTGCCCATACCGAGCTTTCTCTTTTTGAGGTGGAAGAAAGTCTCTACTCCCATGTCTAGGTCCTGGAGGACTAGGGGTCGGTTGATACAGAAATCACGCAACTCAAAACCGGTGACATCGCCACTCAGTTTATCAGCTACCGCGATCTGACGTGCGGCTTCTATTGCAGCGCAGATTACTCCCGCTGCGGGAAGAATAATGTCACCGTGAATCTGGTGATCTTGGAGCCAGGGCAATTCGGAAACGCGCAAGTAGTTCTTCCACACAGGCTCCAGTGGGTTGTAGTTGTCTATTCGAGAGCCTATTAGGTCGTGCCGAGCAGCTTCCGGGAAGCGGTGGTTCTTAGATGCTCGGGTTTCGTGCCAATATGAAGTTGAGTGGTTCCAGGAGTACGAAGGCAGGTCGGCTAGAACTGTGCCTTGAACTGGTGTCCTCGTTTTGCTATTGACCTAGGACCAGACGCGTAAGAAAGTTGAAGATAAAATGTTCGAGAGACGGTAGGCTACTTACCTTGTTTAGATCCACGGCGACCCCCTTCGCCCACAGCCAAGCAGCCGTACGTAATGCCGTCAGTGCCGCATTTTGTCCCCGTACCAGGACACTCTGGTAACCTATGTGGTCGATTTCGTTGCGGCCCGATTTGAATTGTTTGATAGGACCCCCAAGTGCAGAATGAGGGCCGATCTCAAGAAGCATGCTTGTCGCCTGGGACCTGCTTTTAAGACTCCTTTTCTCAACATTCGTGTATAGCATGTCCTCTAAGGCCGCTACGAACTGCACAGGCGAGCACAGATTCGCGACCCAATAGTCGGCAGAGAGCCGAGCACTCGGAATACTGCAGCCGTCGACGGTGGAATAGAATTTTGTAGACGACTGGTCTATGGGCGCAACATCCGCGATGCTCATCCGATAAGTTTCGGCGACGCTGCTCATTTGAGGGCTGTGATAGGCGTTCTCCACCTGAAGTAGACGGCAAAAAATGTTGTTCTGGTTAAAGAGAGTCTGTAGGCTTATTAAAGCCGACCTGTCGCCTGAAAGGGTGATGCTAGCAGGGCTATTAATACAGGCAACGACGACAGTGTCCCCTGTCTCAGCAAGATACTGCTGTACGTCTTCAGCAGATAAACCGACAGCCATCATAGTGCCGTTCGGGTATCTTTCATGTGCCAGACTAGACACGCGGCCACGGTGAAATGCAATTTTCAAGCAGTCCTTGCTTGATAAAGCACCGGCGGCGTACGCCGCGGCGATTTCTCCTGATGAGTGACCGACTACAGCATGAGGTTTAACTCCCCAGTGTGCTAGGAGGTCAACAAGCGCTATTTGGAGGACCGTGCAAAGCGGTTGAGCGTATTCCGCTTGGTTCACTTTGGACTCGGACTCCGGGGCAAAGAGCTCACGCCAGGCATTCCACTCACTACCCAGCTCCGAGAGGACGGCAGCAGATCTCTTGACGGACTCTGCGAAGACCTCATAAACGGCTAATTCGCGCCCCATCGCATACCATTGAGCACCTTGCCCAGTGAACACGAAGGAGACATTGCAAGGAGCGATTGCTTTGATTGGTTCGAGGTTCTCGCCCGCCCACGCTGACAGCAAGTCGTTGACGGAGCTAGCGACAACGGCATGCCGCCATTGAAAGGTGGATCGTCGGTTAGACAAGGTGTAGGCGAGATGATGCATCGCAGAGGAGGAAGAAGGGGAATTAATTCTCTCGAGGTAACTCGCATACGCTGGGCGCTGGCGGTTGATCGCCTCCTGCTCAGGGGCAGAGAGGACGAAGACACGAGGTTGGCTATTCGAAACCTCGCCATTCGTAAGCGGGATTGGGCATCTTGTTTCCAGCGCGAGATCCGTGTGTTGTGTGAAGCGTAACTCGTGCAAGGGACTGGCGAGGTTCATACTCCGGAGACGCATATAATTACTCGCGTCATCGAGAATCGTGTGTGCATTCGTACCGCCGAACCCGAAATTGTTGACGGAGCATCTCCTCGTCTCTGCTTCAGGCCATGGAACCGGAGCATTTGGGAGGACGATGTTCCAAAAATCAAGCCGCAGACGCGGGTTTGCTTTGGCATAGTTGAGGTGCGGAGGGATTATGCCGCGCTCTAGTGCAAGCACACACTTCATCACGCCAGCGATACCTGCGGCGCCTTCTGTGTGACCAATCTGTGTCTTGACAGAACCACAATAGAGCGGATTTTTTCGACCGTGAGCAACTGTCCTGGCAATAGCCGTCATCTCAGTAGGGTCGCCGGCCTTCGTGCCAGTACCGTGCAGTTCGGCATACTGCGTATCGGCAAATTTGAGGCCTGCTGCCTCATATGTCTGGCGTATCAGATCCATCTGGGCATCTCCATCTGGCAATACGATTCCCGCCGTCTAGTGATGCATTAGAAATCTTATACAATCAAGTTGTGTGCATGGTTGAGCATACTTTGCCATCTTGATTGAGTCCGGTGGCCCGGATAACGGCGCGGATGGGATCCCCGTCGCGAATAGCATCATCAATGTGCTTTACTACTAGCATACATATTGCTTCACCTCGCGCATAGCCATTGGCACGCGAGTCGAACGCGTAGCAACGGCTGTCAGGGCTCAGAAAGCCGAGCGCGTTGAGGCCGAGGGAGGAATCTGGGCCTAGAATGAGACTTGTGCCTCCTACTAGTGCACACCGGGTCTTGTTAGACCTCGAGCGGATAGTCTCGCACGCAAGGTGCAGGGCTGCTAATGAGCTGGAGCTGTTATAACACTAGAGTCAATAATGCCCGCTTCTAAGTAGAGCAACAATAGGAAAAGAAGTAAAAGAAGAAAAAAATGGTCGTTGAGGGAAGTTGTGGCTTTAAGACATGCTAGAAAAAGAAACGAAAGACTCTAGGGGACTGACCAGGCTGTGTCTGTCGTCACAGATGCTCCTCGTAGATTACTAGGACACGTTAGCGTCGCTGGCCAGCTCAAAACCAATCTAGATTACACGAGTCTAGCATGGAGGCTTACAAAAACCAACTAATACGGTTGGCAAGCATATTGGCGGAACAACCGGTAATTCCATATTGTGGTGCGGCCTGCGCGTCATGTGTTACAATGTTCTTGTAGTCGTGTGTGAAACCGCCGACAAAACAAGCAGCCTCCGTGCCCGAAATCGCCTCGATCGGAATGCCCGCATTCTCGAGGCTTTCGTAGGCAACCTCAAGGAGGAGGCGCTGCTGGGGATCAATAGCACGGGCTTCCACAGCAGACGTGGCGAAAAAGGGGGCGTCCCACTTCGACACGTCTTCCTTCAAGAAATACCCACCCCCAGCAACCTAGGGGTCACTTGTTAGCGGGGAGATATAAAGGAGGCATGGGCTGATTCGGGTTCTTACTAGTGTCCCAGGCCTCTCACGGTTAGGATGGAAGAACGCGTGAGGGTCGAAACGCGTAGGAGGGACCTCGCTCCAAGCATCCCTACCCTGGAGGAGCATTTCGAAGAAGGCCTCGGGGGACCGAGCCTCGCCCGGGAAGCGGCATGCTAGCCCGATGATAGCAATGTCAGATCCAGACATTCTCAAAGTCGGACTTGGGGGGTTGGCACTCTCAGGTCTCGAGAGCGTCGATGGAAAGAATAGTATTGGGGTTAATACTAGATGACAGGACGATGCGTTCCCGGTTGGTGCAGCAGGGGGCTACCTAAATACTCACGAGGCCCAGCTCGAGATTCAGGAATCCTCAAGCCGTGGCAGACTCGCCCGAGTCTCGGAAGCCACTTGCATGGTCCGCTACCCCATGATGCGATAGTGTGATCCTCATTTCAAGGCATACCTAGCCAGTCCTTGTTTCGCTCGGCGACCTGTCATCAATAACTACCAAGTATCATTGACAACTGGCGGAATTTTCCAAATATCTGGCCGTATTGTAACCCTCCAGTCAAAGGCCTCATCGATAAAGGCGCCATGTGGCTAATATCTGCATGTAGCAAGCTCGTACTATACGCGAATACGTGAATACGCGAATCTGCATAGCGTTAGACGATTTACAGGATGGTAACGCATGGCGCGGCATGGCGCACATGCGGCCCGAGTCCAGCGGGAGACCAAGATTTCAGGAATTCTATTTATTCCCCTTCAAATAGGGAGATTCCTGACTAGCTCGTGGGTAGCACCGTTCACCCTTTTTCACCTGAACAAAAAAAAAAAAGATCCTTGTGGCTGCGCCCTAACAATGCGGATTCTCTGTCTCCATGGAACTGCAATTAATTCCACCATCTTCCAATCGAAGACGGAAAAACTGCGGTCCTTCTTACCTCGGGAGTACTCGTACGAGTGGTTCGACGGGGATTTACACATTATCCCCCAACAATACCTGGCCGACGTTTATCCTGGGCCATATCTCACGTATGTCAACATCTTGACAACAGACAATGTGGCTCGGGCGCTGGACCGAATCGAGGAGTTCATCGAGAGCGAAGGTCCCTTCGATGGTGTGATGGGTGTATCTGAGGTAAGTCAAACGGCCGCGTCACATCTATCTTGACTGATGCTTAGCCAATGCTGTGCGGATAGGGTTCCATGCTCTCCGCAGCTCTGCTTCTCAAACACCAAGTCGAAAACCCGTTT
>JAPUUL010000586.1:0-16405 GCA_029590625.1 Lasiodiplodia mahajangana
CATGGACGCCTTTAGCAAGGTTGTCCGGGCCCGCAAGTTTGATGAGAACGGTCTTGAGCGCGGCATGCCATTCATTTGGAATGTGCTCGACCCGAACTGGGCTCCTTACTGGAGTGTGGTTTAAGATATAGATATCTATTTCAGTATATAGTTACCATGGCCCCTTTTAGCGATTTTTTTATTTTTTATGTTTTAGAATAGGGCTATGTAGAATGCACATAGAATGGATCAAATACATTACTGGTTACAAATTTCTATTTACCCCACCGAGAAAAAAAAATAATAACGATTTAAGTTGGCCTTGTTGCAAGAAATCCCTGCTTGGCATTTGGTCAAAGATTGGGTGTAGCTGGCCAGATAGTGGTCAACATAACACCTACATTTGACTCAACTACCTATCCTCAATGGGGTCCTCTAAACAACTTGATGAACCCGTACGAGAAGTAACTTAGAACAAGTCGGGCATTTATACCCCATTGGCAGTAATATATTGTTTGGGTATTCAGAGCCCTGCCACAAGACCACACCGGGGAGTGCTGTGTAGTCCTCAGCTTGACCAATACAAGCTAACAAAGCAAACTAGTCTATGTAGATAGAACTTCTCCCCTTGTGCAATGATAACAGTTTACCCCCGGAATTAGTAGAAGTAACGACTGTGTGTAATAAGCCCTTGACACATTTCGCTTCCTATGTTAGCTATTACAAGTTACTTATGTAGATCTCATACAATGAAAATTTCACTCATAAACGGGAGATCAAGTGCCCTATCGAAATAAGATTCATGGCTATTAGGAAACATGAATCATNAAAATATATTACTACATATATATCTACGATTAGCTTTTAGGTGTGACTCTAGGAAAGGTATATCAAATAGTAATAACAGGGTTTTACTACCAACCAGATGATCGCAGGCTCTCGAAAGAAATGGGATGCAGACTTTCATTGACATGAACTACTACCCTGTAAGCAAGTCTTCCAAAGAGAAGGATGGAAGACCTGAGTTTCCATAAATTTAAAGCTACTAGAAACATGGGAATGAATCTTGAGTTCCTACTTAAGAGGACAACTCACAGTCTCAGTGTCAAAAAAACGGCATGCTTCTCGCTTAAATTTACTGCCAGTACGCCCCATAGATAGAGGGAAGGATGACAGATAAATCACAAACCTCGTGGTGATAGCTTGTTGTGAACTTGCCTTAGGTTAGAGGCAGTAGGTACATAATTCTTGTTACCCACCTACATGTTACATGCTGTACATGAGCACTTACAGGTGTTGGTACAAAACAGCTATTGTGGAGACTCAGCATATATAAGTACCTGCTGAGTATATACATCAGTAAACATGTGCTGGAAGTGGCTACTTAGGTACAGGTACCTAAGGTACATGCAAATACTTACATACCCATGATAAGTGATAGGCTGGTGATCTGGGAGCCGCGCCAAGCCCAATCTGAGTTTAGCGTTCAACCTTCCCTTTCTTTGATTCTCCATCCCCGGCAACTTGGCAAAGCAACCATAACTTTTCATTGTGGTGATTCTCGCGAAATCGCGAGTCCTTCCCTCGAGTTCTTCGACATCGTCCATCTGCGACAAGTCATCACGAGCCACCGATCGTAGCAAACTCGGCGCCTGCACCTGGTATCCATCGAATTCGCAATCGGAGTCAGGAGCAGGGATGACTAGCTGGTGTTATATGTGATCAAGCTTCCCTGGCTCTAGAGCTGCTTGTGACATTCAGTGCCTGCTGGGTACCCGGTTCCTGTTTTGCCGCGCGACGTCCTTTTCAACCCTTGCGCCATCTTTCATCTCCTACCCCCTTCGCATACACACCAGCGCTACTATCATCGCGCTGTCGCTTTCCGTTGTATCGCGTGCGACCGACCCGACGATTGCGAAGCTGCCTGACGATCGCGCATCCATCCATCCCACAATTACTGAATCCCCACATCCACTCATAGTCAACGCGTCGCCTGCTAGTTATTAGCGCACCACTTTGCGAACCCCAGAAACAATGGCTTCTGATGGAACGGACAGCACAGATGCCCAGCTAGGCAACAATGCTGCATGGGCTGACAGTGGTTGGCCTGGGAATGCTGAGGCTGGTGGATCGGCGATAGAGTCTGGTGATCAGGAAGATGAATATACCATTCCCCAAACGGGCACGGCTTCTGATGGTTCTGAAGATGCTGCTGACATGGATGAAGACTCTGCTGAGTACGACCCAGAATCCGTTGAGATTACGACAACCGCCTACAATCCCGAGTCCGTCATTACAACACCAGTCCTCCCAGTTGTCGAAGAACGCAGCACCTCCACCACCTCCTCTCGGCCGGTAAAGAAGCCGGGATTCATAGTAGGATCGTCTGACGACGAGGACGATGCTCCCACTCCTCCTTCTAACCCTCCCAAGCCTGCCTCCACCACCGCCATCCAGCCACGCGCTTATACCCAATCTCCACTACAACAAACCACTACTGCTCAAGAGGCAACCACCCTACCTCCTAGCCATGTCGGTAATGGGGCCGCCACTACCATAGAGAATCCCACGGCCGTTGGTACTAACACGAAACTAAGACTCCCGGCTGACGTGGTGGGTATGCTTGAGGACCGTATTAAGGAAGACCCAAAAGGAGATATTGAAGCCTGGTTCGCGCTCATCGAGGAACAAAAACGCCGACACAAGGTTGAAGATACTAGAAACACATATGAACGCTTCCTGGAGATTTTCCCACAAGCCGTAAGAGATAACATGAACTCTACCCTAAAAATCGCAACGCTAACTTCTTCTAGGCTGAGGTTTGGGTCGCATATCTAGAAACGGAGCTGAGCCTAGACAACTTTCCTCAAGCGGAAGGTATCTTTAGCCGCACTCTCTTTGCTGTTCCTCATGTGCAGCTTTGGACGGCGTATTTGAACTACGTCCGCCGAAGAAACGATCTAAACGATTCCTCCGGCCAGGCTCGCCAAACTGTCAGCCAGGCTTATGAGTTCGTGCTCAACAACATTGGCCAGGATAGGGACGCAGGGACGATATGGCAGGATTACATCTCATTCATCAAGAGCGGCCCTGGCCAGCTTGGTGGCACCAGCTGGCAAGACCAGCAAAAGATGGATCTTCTTCGCAAGGCATACCAACGAGCTATTTGCATTCCCACGGCAAACCTCAATACCTTTTGGAAGGAATACGACCAATTTGAGTTAGGCTTGAATAAGATGACGGTTAGTGAATCATGGCTAAGGTGACTTGTATTACGTTACTGACCATGTACAGGGTCGAAAATATCTCCAAGAGCGCTCTCCTGCATACATGACAGCTCGTAGCGCTAATACGGCCTTGGAGAATATCACGCGCGGCCTTAAAAGAACAACTTTGCCCCGTTTGCCACCTGTGCCTGGCTTTGGGGGCGACCAAGAATTTCTTGAGCAGGTGAAGCTCTGGAAGGCTTGGATTACCTGGGAGAAGGATGACCCACTGGTTCTTAAATCAGAAGATCTAGCGTCCTACCAACAGCGCATTCTACATGTCTTCAAGCACGCCCTCATGGCCTTACGGTTCTGGCCTGAGATGTGGGTTGATGCAGCGGAATGGTGCTTTGAGAATGGCATTACTAGAGACGGAAAAGACACCGGCCTTGCGTTCCTCGTTGATGGTGTTACCGCGAATCCTGAAAGCGCGCTTTTGGCGCTCAAGCATGCTGACCATATTGAGCTGACTCAACGTGCCGGTGAGGACGAACAAGCCAAGGCCGCTTTGGCACAAGCCGTCAGGGCCCCATATGACAAGGTCCTAGATACGCTGTACGAAATGATTAAGAAGCTGAAAGAAAAGGAAACCTCAGCGATAGCTAAAATCAAGGAAGATGCTACAACGGATACAGCTACGAACGAGGCCGCCGGCGGGGACGAGGAGGACGATGAAGGCGAAATCAAAGAAGGCTCTACTTCTGCCATATCCAAACAGGATAGGATCAAAGCGGTACAAGATGGATTTGCCGTCCAAATTCAGATGCTATCACAACAGATATCCTATCTCTGGATTGGTCTCGCGCGAGCCTTTAGACGATTTCAAGGGCAGGGCAAAAGCTCACCACCAACTGGTTTGCGAGGAATTTTCACCGAGGCACGTGGGAAGGGTCGTCTTACTAGTGAAGTCTACATCGCGATAGCACACATCGAGTGGGACGTCTATCAAGATACGGTCGCAACAAAAATCTTTGAACGTGGGTCGCGGTTGTTTCCAGAATCAGAGCACTTTTTCGTCGAATATCTTAAGCACCTGCACGCGAGACGCGACTTTACAAGTAAGTTTTCAAGTTCCACGAAACCAATTGATTCTTTCCGACGTTGCTAATACCACACCCAGATGCTCGGGTTGTCTTCTCCCAAACGGTCAAAAGATTCAAGGAAAAGCCCGAGTTGGTTCCAAAACTAAAGCCCCTCTACGCGTACTTCCACGCTTACGAAGCGCGATACGGAGAGTTGGCTCAAGTCCAAGAACTTGAGAAACAGATGGCCGAGCTATTTCCCGACGAGCCCAGCATATCTCCTTTCGCTGCTAGATTTGCTACAGATAGATTTAACCCTATTACTGCCCGGGTCATTATCTCACCTGCGCAGCAAATGCGACCCAAAGCGGCAATCCTCCAATCCGTAGAGGATGTCTCGCCCTCTCTCCGTGCAACCCCACAGCCCACGGCACAAGTCGAACGAAGCCCACGACCACAGCTTTTATCAATGAACCAGGGTAGTCTAAACTCACCCAAACGTCCATTCCAAATTGACGAGGCAGATGATTATAACCCACCTCGTAAAATGGCTAGAGGAGTCTCTCCGCTAAAGGGTGCCGCGGGTCGTCGACTAGACCAGCAGCGCCGACAAGGTGGAATAGCAGCTTCGGGCGCGACGATACCGATCCCACGGGATATCACGTTCCTCTTAGGACTCATTCCTCCCGCTGACACTTTGCACACACATCGGTTCAAACCCGAACGCATGGTGCAACTCATTCGAGACACCGATGTACCGAGTTTTTCTGAATGGAGGACACAGAATGACCAGCAATCATCCCGTGCACACACGCGCCCAGCATCATCAGATTACGCGCCGTATCAGTACTCGGGACGAGATTCTCCTGGGATCACTGGTCGACCTGCCAGCCCATACGGCGGCGCCACTCGCGCGGTTACTCAGGCCTCTACCACTTACCGAAACTCTCCCCTTCGCCCAGGTTCCAGTGGATCATATGAGCCCCCTCCGGCATCATATCAAGCCCCTGGCCCGAGCCCATTCAATCCTATCGCACAACACCCTCAGGGGGCTTCTGGCAACCCTTATGCAGGTTGGCCAAATAATTATGCCGATCTAGCGTCTCAATACTCTACGTCTCATCCCCCTCAACCCCAACCTTACCCTGGCGCCTACTACTAGCAGGTGAATCCATGAATTCTTGGCAGTGCTACTAGCGTTGAGAGTAATCCAGAATATGCCATAGTAGGTCACCTAAACGATCGGAGATAAGGGTAACTAGAATGATGCGATCTAGCTAGGTCGCTAGTATGCAACTACAAGTCTCTATGTGAAGCCCATGTCTCTAAATCGGCCGCATCACGCAACGGGACTTCTAACACGAAGCCGAATGTGAAGGGGATAGAGACCGCTGAAACGGTACCCGGAACAATGGGAGTAACGCCAGATTCTAGGCACTCATAGTAGTGTTTGCGGTGGAAAAGTAAAATGGATAGCATTTTGAGGGTCGAACAATTCTTTCCGTTCGTATAATGGCATATGAGAGATGGTAGTCTTAGCATGGTCCGGCGTTGTGGAAGTAATCGAGACAGACCGACTGTTACCGTGTATCAAGCTCATGTAGTATTAGGAACTTGGGGATGCCTACGATATTGCCCTAGCAGTCTAGTCAAGGGGCTAGGGACTGGTGATGGATCTGCAGATAAATAATATCGCCTTAATGCACTCAATGCATTTCAATGCCAAACCTTGCCCCTCGCGATGATTTACTCACATGTCAAATATTTCGCTTCGAAGGTGTATGGATTGAACTATCAACATGGCCTCTTCCTTTTCGATCTCCTCCCCTATACTATCTCCCTCTCGCATTCATCTTTCTACAATCTCGAGTTAATGAAAATAGCTTCTAAAGATTCATCCTTAGGCACGTGAGATTACATCGCCTAGTACTAAGTAGCACTGATAGTTTCGCAACACCGTAGCTTTTAGAGACGTGGTTGTGATGGCAACACGAGAACCTGAACCACCTACTGCGAAAGCCTGAGGGGATACTGCTAGACCTTTCATTGACGCTGTATTGTTGTTCTACGGATTCCCGGACTTTCCATGAGAGTTGAAGATTACTCTATTGCTTTCTCACGTCTTTGGAAAATCAACTAAGGATCAGCGCGTGAAAATTCCTTCTGCAATGCCTGGCTTCGGCCAGGTCTCTTAGGCATTGTGTATATATCTGAGGTACACAGTTTCAATAATATTAACATAAAAGAATAATGCATACTAGCAACGACTTCGAATACTATCATACGTGTAGGCAACATACTACTTTGGAAGACACGTTAAACACTGCTCATCTGGTTTAGAATCGTTGTTATTCCTACACCCTATGATATATGTATGTATTGAATCCAACTTGGACACATCCCAAATCTGCAAGCGCCTACATATAGTAGGTACCTATAGGCCTTCATACTTTGCATGCTATGTATGTCTGTATAAACAAAACCATGGCCTGATATTTGCAGGTAAGAAACAACCACTTGACGTAATGATAGAAAGACCGTCTTTACTAGTAACAGACCGATGAGTTGTATTTCTAGGCAGCAGACATGTTTCATCTACGTATATATATATATATCTGCTCCTATTTTAAAAAGGGTAGCTTTTAATTCAACCCGATGAAGAAAGAGCTGTCGCCATACTAAATTTACCAGAGGTGCCTACCTCAGTAGGTAACCTCTCTCCCTCCTCATTCCGCTCCTACATACATGTAAGTAGAGTGTCTTGCTCTCAAGTCCTGCCAAGTAATCAGCACCATAGCAGGTAAGTACCTACCTAGGTAGTAGTGCTGTGGCTTCACCTTCCATACATCAGGACTAAATGAACACGTCAACGTGGCAACAACTCTACCTGCTTCGAAATATCTGAGAGAACGTTTAACCCAATTCTAGCCTCATAGTATCCCGAGGCAATAAGTGCCCTCCAAGATTGTTTGTTACGCCCACACAAGCTCACCGCATCCTTAGGTACCTACAAACACGGTCTCAACAACAGGTACCAGCACGTGAGGGACTACAAACGTCTCAGGTATTAATTTCAATGCTCTTCCCTCAAACATCTCTACCTTAGAAGCAACCTTGAGGCATATAGGTGTTCATGAACTTGCATACATACATATACCTACCAGATTAGGATCCCTCCACTACCAAATCTATTATCCATTCGGGCTGCCCCTTTCACGTCACATATTCAAGCTCGCGGGCCTTGAGAAAATACTCTCTGTGGGCGAAAACAGCGTATGCTATAACGTAAGTTCCTATCTCCCGTTCCTTTAGCCCCATAAGGCTCGTCTACCTACCTGCCTTACGTACCTACATGCTCTATCTACGTGTTACCGGCCACTTAGATATTGAGGTACATACTTTTCTCACCTAGGTAGATGTCCAGCGGCTTCTAATAGTTAGTATTTTAGGTAGGTATGTGGCGCGAACATCACCGATCTTAAGCGCACCTCGTTTCACAGCAACCTATCTGCAGCCTCCTTACTGAGAGGTCCATGTTTACCAACAGGCCTTTAATCACAGCAACCCACATTGCAAACCTCTATTCCATTTCCAATTCTAGCAGCACATTTTCTCTGGCCATTCTGATTCATCCAACACCAACGATTCACACCCATCCGCTACAAGACATATCTGCTCCAGTCCCCAGCACAACCTGAGGCAACTTCGGGCTTAACAGATCAAATAGGTATGTACTTGCTTTATTCCCAATACAGGCAGCCCTAGCAAACCTCGGTCGGGTTTATCACTACTGTACCATCCCTTCTATCTAACCTTTCCATTTTCGGGTTCTCCGTATGCGCACTCTCACCCTCATCCTCTTAGGTTGCCTTACGTCACCTAATTCCACGGACCATCTATCTGTATAACGTTTCAGCACGCCCCTAACCAAACTGTTTTCTTCTACAGCAAAGATAGTAGGATCGGACACCCAAACAAAGGTTTGTCATCGGTAGTAACACCCTAGGTTCACCATTCAATTCCCAACACACAACATTTGCAAACTCATGATAACGCCACTTCTAACCACCTAGATTTACTAACCTCTGTACCTAGGTAACTTCCCCTTTCACCTCAATCTCAGTGTCCCAGCCGTCCCAGTTCCCTCGTTCCTGTCATTCCCACTTTCACCTTACAAGGAGAACCTAACGCGATCTAGCTGCAACAGACACATAACCCTCTTCCCATATCTCATATTGCAATATCTCCGAAGAACTACCTAAGGTAGATACCCAACCGCCCTCCCACGTCAGATCTTCATCCCTCTTCCAAGCCAAAGACCGTCATACCAGCCTGCCACTGACCAACTACCCTTGGTACCTACTAGGCATACATAGTACCTACTAACACTTTACCTCATAGCCTGCCTATCTAGTAAGCGGCAATCGTAGTTAGTAAGTCTTCCATCTGCCTTCCCGAGCATCAAGCGACTCGTGACTTCTTACCTATCAGGTCGCCCTGTTACTCCCCTTCCATTTCGCCACCTTTTTTTCCTTTGACCTCCCACTCACGCTATCAACCAAAACCGTCATACAAACTGAGCTACATAATTACCTACCTCCTTACCTACCTACCTACGAAGGTATACTTTTCCGTCTTGACCGCCAACACCATCATACATCCCTCCCTCCGTCCCTCCCTTTATATTTAGTGGTAGTAAATCACGGTTGAAGCACCCGTTCGCCTTTACATGTAATCCTTCTACCACACTACACACGCAATCAGAACTCTGCATAAGTTCTCGCTGCTTACTACTTTCATAGCCAGGTCTCTTCATAATCTTGAGTCTGGTATACCTCCAGCCTCTACTCTATCCCGTCTCACGTCACATCGTGTGCCTTTTAAGGTAGCCAACTCACGGTGTACAAGTCTATCAAACTTTTCACATAATCCTGTAAGTCTTCTGTTCTTATAATCACCCACAGCACCTGCTCTCTGTGCGAAGAGCTGCCTTTCCTAGGCGTAGATTAGCTACTTTGCCAACTGCTTCTCTAGCCAGTTCCTCATATATGCCTTCCTCCTTCCCAGATTGGCAAATGCCTTGGTAATTGCCTACAATCACAGCAAAGCCGGCACTGCACTTGCAGATTGATCAGTGGGACATCATCAACCCAAGCTTTCATTCTTTTCTGCATCTCTTCACTTTTAACCCAAGTACCCAATCCACCTCTTCAACTGATTTTCTCGTTCCCATCGCATTCCTCCTCGCCACAGTACACGCGGTTCATTCACTATTCGCAAGATATACTGACACCTGAATCATAGCTCTAACTGACCGACGCCAATCCGACCAAGACAAAGCAAGATCCGGTAAGCATTTACCTCAGTAGACTCCATGGCAATCCCTGAGCTTCCCACGATTCCCGCAACGCTTTGACAGCCACTTCTACCCCTCCACTCAACTCCCTTCAAGTTCTTTCATTTCTAGACCTCCGCCCTTGAGGCTCACCAACACGCCAAAGCACTCGTTTAATTCACACGACTGAGCAATAACCACATTTGACATATTCATATCATCAACCCCAGATAGTCTGCGTCAATCTGCATCGGTCATCTATTATTATTCGCGTGACCATCACGTCGCTAGTCATTTCATCTGTGCGCACTTCACCTATTAGCTCACTACCACTACTTCATATGCATACTTCGATTGGGTAGGTACTAACAATTTACTCTACAGGATTACTGGAATGTCTGATCCTCAGCACCCACAGCCGGGGACTCCCCGTACCCCGGATGCTGAGCCAGTGTCCAACATGAACCTCGACGGTGCATCCGACCGCCCTAGGGGATCCGCCGCCGGATCTCATCGCGGGTCAGTACCCGGGTCTCACGTCGGATCTCACGTCGATCGCACCGCGGCTCCCAGGCCGGATCCCCTACCAGACCACCTCCTGGCGGAAGTAGTGGATACACGGTAAAGCCACTTGGATACGATCCCGGGCGTGAAGAGAAAGAAGAACTGCGCGATGTTGATATTATCGGGAAAAGAGTCGACCTGCCCGCGGAAGCCTACCTCAAAGTAAGTCCTCGATCTAAATAATTACCATTTCGCCTTCTAGATAAAAGCATCAATTTCTTTAGTCTTTTTGTTGCTAAGTTTTTTTTGTAAAACTAGGACAACACCGCGAGCCAATTCACAAGTCGGCCGGGCTTTAATACCCAAGGAAAGCCGATACAGGTCCAACTCAACATCTTTCCTATTATCGGGTTCGAAACCAGGGATATTTATCAATACGACGTAAGTGAAACTGTTTTCAAATAGGCACTATCCTAAATACTCATATTTTACCTAGGTATCTATTAGCCCCGAACCCAAAAATCTAGGGCCCTTAGCGAAGAAGCTTTGGTACTCTGCGCCAGCGCAGAAGATTATGGCCAATACAGGTGGGAAGTGGCTTTTTGATGGCTTTAAGCTGGCTTGGTACGAAGCGACTGTTTTAATCACTCACCATGCATTAGTAGTAAACTAACTATCTGCAGGTCATCCAAGCCAATCGATCGAAACGAATTCCGAGTCTCTATCGATCTAGACGCAGATAGGCCAAATAGGAGAAGGGTTGCGAACTCCGGCGTATGTTTTCTCAAGGTCAAGCAAAGCGCGGTAATCAAACTGGAATACTTGCTCCAGTATCTCCACGGCAGAATCGGCTGGGACAAACATGTCCTTGAGTGCATGAGTATGGCTAACCGCATCAATCAGACCGCTTGTTCGTAATTCCCAGCTAACCTTCCTAGATTTCTTCGACCACTGCATGAGGCAAGCCCCATCCGAGAGAATGATAGCTATCCGTCGAAACTTTTATCCGAGGAATTCACAATCTATAGAACTCAGTCGTGTTGTTGAGGTCCACAAGGGATACTATGCGGCAGCTCGACTTAGTGAGGCAAGTATTAGAAGTTGACGGTTAGGGATCCAGAAACTAACACATACATTTATTTAGGCAAAAAAGCTCATGATAAATATCGACACTGCTAATACGACATTTTGGCAAACCAAAACTGTTGCTGAGATTGGCCTTCGGATGTTCAATGAGCACAACGAACAATGGAGCAACTGTATGTTTCAGTTACATCTAACTTGTGGTTTTGCTGTAAACTAACATATAATAAAAGGGGGCTACATAGAATGGGCCGAGCAACTTCGACCTGTACCTGTCAAAGACAGGCAGGGCAGGACCGAGCCCGGGCGATCAGAGGCCTTTTCCCTCCTACGACGACTCCAGAAATTGAAATTCGTCGTTAAACATCGTGGTAAAATGCACGAAGAGAAACAATATGTGATCAAGGATATTAAATTCGATAAGAGTTATGGAAGAGAGGGTGCTAACTCCCAGAATGTCCACTTTGATAAGAAAATGCCTGATGGTAGTGTCAGATCAACTACTGTATTTCAACACTACCAGGATACATATGGTTTCCGGCTTCAATACCCTCGACTGCCACTCATCGAGACCACACGTTCAGGAATGTTCCCAATGGAACTTTGCAATGTCGCAGACTTTCAACGTTACCCATTCAAGCTAGATCCCGCCCAGGTAAGTTATCTGAGCCGTGGTTAATAGATGATTGCTAACACAACACTTGGCAGACGGCGGCAATGATCAAATTCGCAGTTACACGACCGGAGAAGCGTAAGGCCGACATTATGCAAGGCTTTCAAAAGCTCAACTATACCAATGACCCCTACCTAGCGGAGTTTGGTATCAAGGTTTCAGGCAATATGCAAATAACTAACGCTCGGCTACTGAGAAACCCGGAGGTCGCATTTGGCGGGAACGCCAAAATTGACCCTGGGGTATCGGGGCGTTGGGATCTAAGAGGGAAGAGATTCCTTGAACCCAATCAGAAACCAATAACGTCATGGGGCCTCGTGGTCTGTGGGAATTCCTGCACAAAGCAGGAAGCCGAGGCGTTTGCTTCGAAGTTTGCCCAGACTTACAGAAACCACGGAGGCAACTATAAAGTAAACATCCACGTTATCCAGGTCCCTTTCAGTATCGGGGATTACGGTGAAATCTGCTTGCAAGCATGGAACAAAATCGGAAATCACTTCAAACTCTTTCCTGAACTGATATTTTTCGTTTTGCCGAACAAGAATTCTCTTGTATACGAACGCATCAAAAAGAGTATGGACTGTCGGTTCTGTATTCCATCCCAGGTGCTACAAGGCGGCCAGGTTAAAAAGGCCAATGCCCAATATATGAGCAACGTAGCGATGAAGGTAAATGCCAAATTGGGTGGCATTACTTGCAAGGTTGCTGCCGGACCTACCAACCCTTTCTTTCAGTGCCCTACTATGATCATGGGCGTCGACGTTTCCCACGCTGCCCCCGGTAGCGCCGCGCCATCACTTGCGGCGATGTCGGTATCACTCGATAAAAATGCTACTCGTTACGCCGGGGCTTGCGAAGCTAATGGGTCGCGGCAAGAGATCCTCCAATCGACCGCCTTTCATTCAATGTTTCCACGTATACTGAGACATTGGATCAGTATCCACAAAACGGCCCCCCAACACGTATATTATCTACGTGATGGCGTTTCCGAGGGACAGTTTGCCGCCGTCCTTGATCTCGAGCTACGTGAAATCCGCCGCGTCTTTCGGGAACTCAATGCTGGCACTCCGAAGATCACAGTCATCATTGCCACCAAAAGGCATCACATCCGATTTTTCCCGAAGCCGCACGACAAAACTACAGGTGACAGAAATGGAAATCCTCTACCAGGTACTCTAGTCGAGCGGGATGCCACTCACCCACACCACTTTGATTTCTACCTCTGCTCGCATGTAGCAATTCAGGGCACAGCAAGACCTGTGCACTATCAAGTCATTTATGACGAAGCTAACGTGAAGCCTGATAATCTTCAGGCAATGATCTATCAGCAATGCTATCAGTACGCGCGGTCGACTACACCGGTGTCTTTGCACCCAGCAGTATACTACGCTCATTTAATCTCAAACCGCGCCCGAGCACACGAAGATATCCACGCGAGTCAGAGAGAGATTGTTGGCGGCAAAGAAGGTCACCCGAGCGCCAAACACCCTTCAGATGTTCATACTGAACAAAGCAAATCGACTGAGCCGCCTCCGTTGCTAGCAATGAACAACTCAAACCTTCCCCGAGAGCGTGTTGTGTTCATGAACACAACTATGTGGTATATCTAGTTGCGCACGTGCTACAGTTTCCTCGATTCTCAATTTTCTGTTTTCATCTTCACTATGCGGATCATTCTCGGCCTAAACATGCACATCGGACATTCCATTCCGTCAGTCCATCTAGGCAACATAAATGCGCAGATTTCGACGAATGTGGCAAAACTTTGGCGTACCACCGCATCAAAGGTAAGTAAATATATCTAATTATATTGTTGGGTGCACTCATTCCATGCCCGTTATTATTGAGCTTATCTAACATTTATAGATCTGCCAGGCTTCCAATCGTTGACTTTCCTCACCAATCCCCAATCCCCAAACTGATAAAGAAAAAAAGGAAAAAAAAAAACACGATCCCCCTTAATACACCCTCCATTTCTTGCCGGCACCCGGCCTGATTGAGATAGATGTCCTGCAGCAGGGTCACTCCTTTCGAGTGAAACATCCTATCTCATGATTAATTATAGCCTATGGTTTTCACAACTTTCACTACAGCCTGACTTTCCCTTCCTTTCTGGAGTCTCCTCCAATATCGACTACCCTAAGCATCGAATCAACAAAGCAGACTATCAAGCGTTCGAACACGAACCACAGGACTAAGCAATGCTTTGCGATAAGTAGTTAGATAGATAATGGAAGACTCCAATGTATTATTAATTTCGGTTTCATAACTCGAAGTGACATGTGTAGTATTTCATTAGTAACTAAGCCGAGTACAAATGGGTTGCTAATAAGATTAAGTTGTATTGATCGGAGTGAGAGGGGTGGTGGTATATGTGCGGTGATATTAAGGCTAGGAATTCGAGACTAGGCAATGAATAGAGTGCGTCTGGTTTACGCGACATCCGTTACGTAGAAGAGTATAATTTTGATATATCTCCATTTAAATTATGCTTGAAGCCGGACGTGTAGTCGATGTGTCGCCCTACACTCTAGGGGCCGAAATATTTTCACTCGGCACATCCCGAGAATTTGGCTAGTTACGGAAAACGACGCATCGTAATCGACTGAAGAATGGTGTAGGAAACTTATATGAGTAACCTCAATAGCGAGCTACGGAAATATCACGGCGCAGACTCAGCTAAATATATAAGAATTCAACGTGAAAAACGGGCTCTTGAATCAATCGAATTCCCGACGGGGTAGGTCACTTGTGCTGTTTGAATATGCTATATCTGATGGTGTCGGAGGGACTATCGAATATGGAGACCTGGTGATTTAGGGTTGATTTGTGGTCGGTACTGTTGGGAGAACATTCACAATTTCGAAGGTTAATGATAAGGCGTAAGGCGAGGTCTTTGCTGTTCCCTAGCAACGACTATATGGAATTGGGGAAGAGAGGCGATTGGCAAAGGGGACGCCGTTACTATTTCCTAGCTCCTTACTAATAGCTGTCGTCATTAATTTGATAGTGTTCGAAGCGATGGGTCTGAGTTCTACCTCGCGCCTGTCCGCGAATATGCCGACGTGCCGACGTGCTAACCGGCGTATAACCGGCTTCTTGGCGAGTTGTGTCGCGGCCCGGGTTGACTAGTTGTATTGTGGGTTTCTGCTTGCTGTAGGGCCAACATGTTGGACCGCTCGTACCGCAAGTAACGTCATACCGGGGGATAGCCGAAACCGCAGGTGATCTCCCGATATCCAACATTGTATGGTTCTCCGTCTGTCCGATTTCCCTCGCTTCTTGTTGGGCAGATGCAAGGACTCAGCCACTTTGTGCACATGCGATCAAGTTTCACTTGGTAGACTGAAAACCGCTCATAATGATGGAGTACAGGCAGGCAGCTATGACGTTGCGTGGATTTTTTACTGGTATCGCCCTAATATAATAAGCGAGAATCAAATCACTCATTATTTCTCGCATATGAAGGAGGTATTTTAATAGATTTGGTTTGCTCTGTTGGTTGGTGGCTCGACAAGCTTTTCCCGCGCCTCATCCGCCCTTAGCCACTTCCAGTTGATACTACATAGAGGCCCAATAACTCAATCCTGCATTCTATATAGGGACCAACGAATAATTTAATTGGCAGCGGTGAGTTAAAATTGCAAACGCGATTCCACGGTATGCATTGGTCTGAGCGGGGAATGGGCGTTTGACGTGGACCGGGCAGTACTGACCGGGGGGGAAAGCTTCGATGATGCTATTTTTAGATTTCCAGGTTTCTGCAATAGAATAGATGGGGCGACACGTGTATCGGTCTGAGGGAGAGAGAGGCTCGGTGACGCGTTGAGTGAAAAACACCTACCTACCTACCATACCTATGAATACCTGCGCAGGTACATACAGGAAACAGTAGATACTGTTGGTATTTGATGCTCAGCCTCGCAGCCCGCTCGCATTAAATGTAACATACCCCGCGGTCGCTGCAAGTTGGTTCGTCGCAGAACATTGAACAACATTTAACCCTGCACGGCTGGCATCTCAGACACGTCCGATCCGATCTACGGCTGGTACCGCAAAGGGTATCTGTTGCGAGTTTGATTAAAATTCTCCTTCGTTGTCTCACTCACGCGATATGAGAAGATAAATGAGGTCAGTACGTGAGGTCGTTGTGTCAAAAGCTGTGTCAAAAGCCATAAGCACGGCAATGATCGCGTCCGAGAGACCGAGATAACTGATAGCATTTTCTCGAATTCTCGAATCCACGTCGAGTAACACTTGAACGAGGTGATTTGTACTAGGCAGAATGAACAGATTGGCTGTGCATAGCTGTCATAGTATTCGGCTACCACCATTTAATAACCAACGGATACTTATCCACGTCGGTATACCTCCGCGGTAGAACTCTGAGTAAAGAAACATGCCTGCATGACTTTATCACCGCTTCTCTCGGCTCCCAAGACAAGCAGCGATCGACCGTAGCATTGCAGGGTCCACGCTAGTAGGGGAGAATCCGCCGGACCAGGACCGGTCCCTCAGCTCACAAACAGCATGCACTCAGCCG
>JAPUUL010000587.1:0-16404 GCA_029590625.1 Lasiodiplodia mahajangana
GAGTTATCCACAGCAGCCCATCCACCCGGCCATGTTCCCGCAATCGCGCGCCTACGCGGCGGTGCCAGGCGCGGCTGAGAGCGGCTGGCTCGATTCAGTGACAAATCCATGGGAGGGCGAGATCGACGGGTGGAGGGTGCTCGGCACTGGCGGGCAGAATGTCGACGACATCTTCAAATACGTCGGCAGCAACGACCGTCTAGGCATGATGGAGGCCATGTGCCGGTGGCGGTGTTGTGCGCCAACAGCACCCGACACGTTATGTGAGTGATTCCCTAAATCTTGAACGTTATACCTAGATGCTTGTTACTACCCTAACCGTTCACCCACCTACACACGTGAATACGAACTAGCATACTAATTCCCCATTAATTTTAGGGAGCTATCCATTCCAAGACGACGACCCATTCGTCATGCACGCGTGTCCGCACCTATACTTCGTTGGCTGCCAACCTGAATTCGGCACCAAGGTAGTGCAGGGAGAAGACGGACAAGCGGTGCGGCTGATTGCGGTCCCTTCGTTTTCCGCCACGAAGGAGATCGTGTTAGTAGACTCTGAGACGTTAGATGTGTCGAAGGTCAAGATCACTACGGGCTAGTCGTGTAAGCNAAAAAAAAAATGAAAAATAACAGTAGAATAATGATAATGATTAAATGAAAATCGGCCAACAGCTTCAGAGATCTCGCTCTCCTCATAAGCTCCAATTCCACCCCCCCCCCCTTGACAGGCTAGGGAAGAATGTCCCAGCCGATATTCACGTGTCTAGATGATATAACTCGTTCACCCACCTGTGCGATAAACTCACTTATAGCAGGACAACAGCATCAGAGAATAATGCATCGTAGCAGTTATTGAATATTAATCTCGGATGAAACAAGCCTAGTTAAACTAACGTAACTCCGCGCAAAATAGAGTATAGCTCTTGTCGGAATAAAGAATCGAAGGATTATAAACGCATCGCCTAAGCCGAACTCCATGCCCATCAGATTCGTCATCACTTAAAATATGGCATTCCATATGTTTGGTTACTATGACGGAGCCGCGTTCCCTGGCTGCCGGTTTCTGGGTGTGTGCTAGATCATGAAGGTGCAAGCCTTCGACCAACGTCTCCCGACAACTCTCTGCCATCGCCAAATGCCAATCAATCTCTTGTCAACCCGGGCTACTTACTCTTCTCGTGCTGTTCAACTTCCACGATGATCGCCTCCAAATCGTCGTTAATCATAGGCGCTTGAGTGTCTTCGGCATCGGGTTCCTCTAGATTCTCAAGCCATTCCGCCGTCAGCATGCCCTTATCTTCAGGTCCCGTTTCATTCTCTCTTGTGCTGTGTTGAGCCCGTATGAGCCGAGCCTCCCTCGCCGTATCTTTCTTCTGAAAGATAGTCAGTTGACCAAAGCTGGCTCTAGCTGTGGTACTAGCCTTAGCATGGGAATCGGTTAGAACCTCGGGATTTAACTCGATGCTCGGATTGGAGTGTACAGTGACCCTTCGGCTTCGACTTGAGCTTGATCTTGTTGCATATGAATGTTCGCGATAGTCTGATGGCAGGGAAGCTAATTCAGCTCTCTCATCACTTCCGGGAGCACCAGCCTTGGGAGGAGTTACATGTTTCCACAGTTGAAGTTCGTGAATAGCGCGATTCGGATTAAGCACTAGGCCTTCAATACGCCACGCCAAGCTACGTAACTTGCCCACAGCATTATTTACTCGGTTGTGCCAGCGCTTCTGCATAGCCTCGACATCCTTTGGTCTATAGCGAGCAGCAGCGACCGGGTCTCTTGGAATGTTTAAGTTATTGATATCGTCGGCTGAACTGTGTTTTTCGCCGCTGAGAGTCATATACTCAAGTCTCATCTGCTCATCTTTAACAAAGTCACGCATGTCGACTTTAGTCTCCCAGCACTCCCCAAATCTATCCCAAGCCAGAACGCGCACCCATTGAACCTGAAGCTTGAACAATGCCTCGCTGATCCGCGAGCCGCTGCGCAAATACTGGCAAATGGGTACGTCATCAGGGCTCCCCGTCTTGGATATCGATTGTAGGTCGCGGTTGCATTCGGCAGGGACTTCCAGCGTAAGTGTGTGTAAGTTAGCGGTCTGAGCGAGGCCTCCTCCAGGGAGGAACTTGAGAACAGCATTCTCAAAGGTCTGGCGATGTTCGCTAAAGTGGACTCGGCTACGGTGCACTTTGACCTTGATATGCCGAATTAAATGACCATGCTCATTGATCGGCATCACGCTATGGCCAAACACCTTTTCCAGCATAGGGTTTGTATGATCGTGTGATGCCACTGGGTCCCGCGAGTCATACGTAAATGAATTCTCGCCGAATAAAATGCGCAGACCTTGATCCCTCAATACCCGACACGTATACATGATCGAGAGGTCTAGACGAGGTCGGGAGCGCGGGAACACGCGGCTCCAACCGCTAAATACGGCGATTTCATGAGGCCATAGTAGTATATAACGCAAGATTTCGTCTCGGACCTCGGCCGGTAGGCTAGCAAACCCACCCAGGGCATCGATGGCGTCTTGGTCTCGAGGTGTGGTGCCAACCGGGGAGTCTAAGGGCGAGGGTGGTTTCTTAAACCTCGCATCTTTCTCCCAGGGAGCGCGCCGAGCCCGTTTCTTGGGATTAGGTCCTTGTCTAGCTCTTCTCCGCTTGTTGGGGCTCTCGTCGTATGATGGGTAGGCGGGCCGTTTTTGGGGAAATAACGTCGTCTCAACGATGAATTCATCCTCGAGTTGGGAAGGCCTCTC
The DNA here is from genome assembly GCA_029590625.1 of Lasiodiplodia mahajangana. NCBI lineage: Eukaryota > Fungi > Ascomycota > Dothideomycetes > Botryosphaeriales > Botryosphaeriaceae > Lasiodiplodia > Lasiodiplodia mahajangana. Next base: position 2,763 of record JAPUUL010000587.1, read on the forward strand.
GCAGAATAGTTTCTGGCGCATTTTTGCTATGCGGAGTTTCTCTTTTCTTTCCTCTCTTACCTTCTGAGCTGCTGTGGGTTCCGCCTCCTCGGGCCTGGCAGACCTTCTTGCACGCGGTTTTGCTGCGCCATGGGCGGGTACCTTGCTGCTAGATTTACGAGGCGGCATGTTGCTTGGTCTCGTAATAGATATTTCGGATGGGCCCCCGTTTCGCTTGTTCTTAATTAGCAATCTACTTGCTACTAGAGAGAGATTGATATAGATGCTATGTTAGGGTGTAGATGACTACGTTTAAGTCGCAGTTATGAGGACCACAGTGAGCAGGTTTAGATTGCATCCAACTCGTCGAAGTATGGCTACGAGACCGAGGATAATATGTGGGCATTAGTGAGATGTTACTAGATAAGAAACAGGTACGTAGCCCTACTGCTGGGAGCCTCAGACTATGAACCTAGAATTGTGTAGGCTGTTAAAAGCAGAGGACTCTCGAAGCATTAGATATTAGGCATTCGTTTAAATCGGCTGAGATGCTCCAGCTGGCACAAGAGGCTTCTTACTCTGGGGACCTATGTGACCCAAAGCGTTGATCAGTACCTTTCGAAGGAGCGGATATCCGAATGGCACACACCGAGCGTTTATGATGTGCCAGGTACGAGAGACAGGAGGTGGATAGCTATAGGTGCTTGTGGAGATGGCTCGAGGTGGGAAGGGCAGAGAGAATTGTAGGCTGGAAGTCGTAGTCGTAGTCGTAGTTGTAGTTATAATTGTAACCACTACTTCTTGCGAGGCCTTGAGCAGACAAGAGCTACCCGTCGAGGTGTGCAAACTAGCACATCCAGCTCCTTCTCTCTCTGGCCATGTAGCTAATTACCTACCTTCCAATCTAGTATTCACGTGTACTATTATATTATTGTTGATTGAGCTCCCACAATGAATAGTAGGAAGTCTAGGTCGTTGATACTCACAGGGCCGGACTGGTGATGGATAGGTGACTTTAGCTCAATGGTTAGATCTAAGAAGAGACATTCATCCTTGAATTCAAGACGACAAGGCACCGGCATTATATTGTATATCTGTGCATCAAACGCTCCTTCTAGTCTAGGCTGTTCGACCCCGTCAGAAATCAAATCATTCGTATTTTCGGTTAGTAATGGGTCGCAGTGGCGCCTGGGTTACGTGTTGTTTCTTCCATGTCCTATCTACCTAACACGGGAGTCTTGAGCCCCTAATAGGAGCTACACCGTTCACACAGCAACAGAGCTTGTATCGCAAAAGGAAATCATCACTACTTGAAGTAAGCTTCCAACTCACAAGACCTAGAGCCTCATTAGCCCCCTGCGTACAGATATTGCCTCAGGGATAGCCAAGGTCTAGAGAGACTTTGATCAGCAAAGACGATAAACATAGCCGAACTAGTTAGTATATTGCTCTACCTCCTACGTCCTTGCTGCCGCAGCTATAAGCACCTTCGAACATGGCCATCTAGCGAGATGTATGAAGTGGAAGTTCCTCATGTATATAAGCCCCAGTCGGCGTTGTAGCCGCGTGTGGGAGTTGCAGCCGTGGCTTAGACTTAAATTTATATGTAGTATTCCGAACGATGAGTGCCACTTCCTGAATAAATAAACAAACAAGCCAGAAACGAGGGAATGTAGAATCGCCAGGAAGAGAGAAAAAAATAAATGAATAAACGCATTCGAAACAGTATGAAAGTAATAGTAAAGACGAGCAATTATAACTACCTAACTAATAGTGAGCATAGTTACGATTCTAAACCTGTGTTGCTACCGCAGGCATACCTGCCCACCTAAGTACCTAACCCAGGCAGGCCCAAGGTTGTTGTGGGGTTAGAAAGTGGACAAGGGCATATAAGGATAATAATACTCCACTATTGGCCTCAGCAGAGGCCTCAGCGTGAGATAATCCCTAAGCTCTAAGCTGCGACATGGCTTATCTAGAGGGGTGGCTGTGCCTGGGCGGTGGTGGTGGTGGTGGTGGCTACCTGTGTATGCTATATGCTGTACCTATGCTGTAGGCTTACTGCTTCGCACGCTGTGCGGAGAATGCCTTGTGGACGGCTATCCAATTTATAGGCGCACCGAGACACACGGACCCCAATTACTCTACGTGCTGTCTCTCGTATTTGCGCAACTGATTGCCTCGCGCAAATCGCGATGTAGATTGATGAGCAAGTGTAATAATCTCTTCGCCCGAAGGCATAGGGGGAGGCTGGCGAAAAGGCTGAACACTGAGTTAGGTAAATGAGAAGGCGAAAAATGAGATAGGGGGGGAAGTCAGATAAAAAGGGGGCGNAAAGTCTTCTTCTGTTTATTTTCTCATCATCCTGGATTTTGCCATCAGGCTACGGATCTATAAATCAACGCAAATTTATGATATATCATCCTGTCGTCATTCTCTCACCCTCTACCTACTAACTTGACTATCTGAGTTGTTGATAATGGAGGTCTGCCTACCTACAGCGACGGGGCAAGAAATGGCGGAGCGTCAAGAGAACACACCATATCTAGACACGTTACCGCTAGAGATCCTCCTCGAGATCGCCGAGCAGCACCTCACCCTGGACTCGCTGATACAGTGGACCAAGGTGTCCGCGAGGCTGGCGGGCGTCGCCTGGCGGCTCTTATACAACCCGCAGTTCTGGGCCACCGCCCTCGCGGTCGACACCAACCACAGACGCCTCGGCCTCGAGCCCGTGGATTCGCGCCACCGACTCCACCTCTGGTATCGAGCGCCGGATTCCGTCATCAATTTCGTCAAAGAGAACAAACGTGTGTGGCGCCCACAAGCTTTTCCATCCTCATTTCCTGCCTTCACTCCACTTCACTTTCCTCCCCTTCAACTTCATTGCCAAGAGAGACTTACTCACCCATGAGGAGTGAGTACCCNGACATGCTAGCAAGCTAACAACCAAAAACCAGTGCAAACCCGCTACACCGCATTACATTCGCTGAGGATTACCGAAGAGGGGTATCTGTGGCGACGCATCCTTGTGTATTGCAGGTCGTCTGTGATGGTACGGTGTGACATCGACGAGAGGAGCAAGACTAGGCACGAGCCGTGCTGGGAAACCGGTTGGTGCGAGTGTACTGGAGGGGTGAAAACTGGGAGAGGGCCTCGACCGTTCCGTGAAATAGAGAAAGATGATGCATACGGATGCTGCGCGCGGAAGTATCGTCACTGGTAGAGTTAGACAAGTTTGCACCTAGCCGCGTGCAGAAAACCTATTTGGCTCTCAGGGGTATATCATGGCCTTGATCCTCAACTAGACCTAAAGAACATGCCAGCGAGTAGACCTGTATTGCGGGACAAGCCGTAGAAACGCCCCGAGTATGCTGTGTTGGCCCAAAAAGACAAGCCCGACGCTTACATCGGACTGGTTAAATGCTATACACGAAATTCATTATGCAAATTCATATTCCCCTCAATACTAGCACGATCCCAAAATGGATGCTATGTCATCATGGTTTTGATAGGCTGATATAAGCTAAGAGGGGCTTGTCAGTTTTTTTTCCTTTTCTCTTTCTACGCCGAAATTTCCGCCACGCCTTTTTAACTTCATCCCATGCCATTACTCCGTCAAACCATATCCTAACTATTTATAAAAACATAAGGCCACCTTCCATTCCTATCATGACGCCCCCCATGATTGAGAATCAACAACTTTTAAGAGCCGAAAACGCCAAGCTGATGTGCTGCCCTTAGCATGTAAAACTCTCTATATCCTGCAAATGACATGCCATGGCCGCCCGCGATAATAAGGCTTGTCGAAAATCCCAGCGACTCGGCTAGCTGTGTGTTATAATGTGGTGTCCGACTCGAGGCTCGTCGGGTGATTAAATGGAGGTGGAGTTGATGTTGCGTAGATAGGAGACCCATGTTCGTTTCGCTTTACCATTGTCTCATATTAAAGTTCGTGTATGATAATAGTATGCATTGGTGCTCATCCAATGATTAATAATAGTGAGTTTCCTAGTCGGGATGCCTCAAAATCTGCGTTTATCTAGTCGATGGTGCAAGACCGGCTGAGTTGAAGGGCCAATGGAATATTCAAAGCCAGGGGGACCATTATGCCAGCCAATCTTCTTCGTCTCTTTTTAAGCCTCTCATGACGAGCCCTTCGTCGAAAGACTCTTCATCGCGATCACCTTCATCATTGACCGCCCCATCCCCGTTGCCCTCGTGGAGAGCAACCGGCGAGCTAACGGGTTCAGATGTAAAACCGACTTCGTCGCCGAACATCCATGTCATGCCATTGGCTTCTTCTTCCATGGGGAATATCTCGCGCGCGTATTCTTCGAGCCCTCGCGGCCCTTCCCACAATGCTAATGCGTCGTCGGGACATCTGTCGTCGAGTTTCCGATCACCAAAATAAGGCGGCTGTTTCTTGGGATCATTATTAGACAAGCAGAAAAGCTTCTCTAGGGCTTCAAGCTGCTCGCGATATCCCTCGGGTATCTTCACTTTCACCTCAATAGGCCCTCTTTTGTAGCGCACTGGCCTTCCGACCCCCCCTCTCAAAAGCTTTGCAAGCCTCTAATGGGGTCAAAAACTCGTAAGCCAATGCAATGCGTTTTCCGTTCCACTTTGGTGGTCCATCCTTGAATAACTGGATAATCGCTGGTCCGACATCGTGCTCTGCATCTAACCAGGGAAGCTTGGCATCTGGGTGGAAAGGGGCTTGCCATTCAAAAGACCCATCCGGCTTGAGCTCCATACAAAATAATGGATAGAGTAACGAGGTGAAATTGTTGTTATAAATCCCGGTATAGACGAAGGTGGCGGGAAGCCCAATCTTCCGAACATACTCCTCTACTTCATGTTTGGCAGCCCAAAGAGGAAGAGATGGCCATGCCGCATCGTATTTGGCGTGGTCCGGCATGGATGAATAAACGTAATGTTGGACTCCAACCTTCTTTGCCGCGTCAGCAATGGCCTGCCCTATATGAAGCTCATTTCCGTAAAAGGTCGTGTTGATAAAGGCCAACTGAGCACCGCGAAACAGCTCATTAATTAAACTGTGGTTAACGAGAATTCCCGGGAGGTCCCCGTGAGCTGTGACATCTTGTTTGTCGTCCGGTTTATTGCGGATGTATAACTCCCCAACCAAGACGGTTACATTGGGGTTAGTGGCTACCTCGGTTGCTATGACACCTTCGAGATTCCGTAACTGAGCCCGTACTTTATAACCAACAGCTGTAGCTATTCGGATTAACGAGGCAGCCTGGCGGCCACTTGCGTTAATGACAGCAATCGTCTTGTTGGGAGACGGCGTCGAGCGCTTCAAGGGGCGAAAGCTCAACGAATTATTCCTCGAAACAGCAGTAAGAGGTGAGCCCTCCGAGTAAGAAGACCGCGAATGTTTATGCTTTGAATACTGAACTGTTTTCGGTGATCCGTTCTGCTGGTCACTCGGTGCTGGTCGGAAGACCAGATTGGTCTGGATGGGGATGGGATTTGACGATGACATGATATACTAGAGTGCCAGACAAAAGTGCGGAATTTCCAACGGGAAGTAGTGATATCGAGCCAGCCGCCCAATCTAGTATTTAGGGCTTCCGCGAGTTGCTAGCGCGCCAGTGGAAGCAATGTGCACAACAGCAGCCGGTCGGGTTGCTTTAGAAGCAGCAAAAATGAATCAACCGGGAGCTCATCAAAACAAAGGGATGAAAAAAAAGAAGTGACAAGAAAATACGCATCAACCGGGGACTAGCCAGATTAGGGCCAACAAGATACTCCTGGTGCCAATGACGAGAGCTCGTGATAAACACGTGAGCCTACTAACGAAGGGCTATGGGTCGGTGAAGGTCAAAAGCGATGTTCCGGGGACGGAAGCACGTGGTGACGAAACAAACGGCTAAGGAGGCTGATTTTCCGATATCCAGAATGCAATATGTTCCAGCATGGACACTCGGTATTCTGCGGCTTGTTGTGGGCTGGGGCAGCTGGGGCACCTTAGTATTAAGAAGACTATGTACTGTGAATAATTCTCCTAAAGCTAACGCCAAGGTGAAGTCGTGGAGCGGTACTAGCTTAGTTGTCTGGGGAAATAGGGTTCTGCTTTATCTGGACCAGAGTCTGCCTTAATCGGTAGGGGAGGGGACGATAGCTTGATCTAAAATGGGCATGTGATAATAGAGATTTAGTTATCCGTGGACCGGGTATAGCAATGAGTGGGTAAGGTGATTAAAGCGACGCCGGTAAGATGTGTAGGTGAACTAGGCAGTGGTCCAGCAGGAAATTCAATATGGACGTTAGCTGATGCTTCAACAGCACATAGATTGGGTCGGTGACTAGAGTCGCCACTCTGATAGTAGTTGCGGGTGCGGAGAGCCGAGCTCCTCGGACGAGTTCCGTTTGGACCCCTATCACTAGCCGAAGCAAAGAGATAGATAGGAAGAGAGAGGTAGCAGTACAAGAGGCTGAGACGAGGCCAGTAACCGAGTATCCACGTCCGGGGTAAGGCTTGCCTCGTGATGATCCGATAGGGCGAAGCAATGGCGTCCGTAGGTGGCGAGGAGTATGGAGATAGGTCGAGGATGAAGCTTATAGAGAGATATAGCGAGCGATAGGGCCCGTCGACACGGTATATCGCTAGGTATTAGAAACCACAAAAATGACAGGTCGTGTAGCCCAGCGGCTTCCCAGGGTACGGGCTATGCCGTCGAGCTAAGATGTTGTGAATCAAATTGATCAAGATCAAGTGACATAGTATGGAGACAAGAAGCCTCTAGACTAGCAGCGGCGTATAGTGAAGGGAGACCCTCATACGCATAGTGGCATAGTTTCCCGGTATCTAGTAGCAGTACTAGTGGTAAGTCATAGGGGTGTGTGGTGTAGATAGATACTGTATAGTATGCAAGTGCGTGTATCGCTAGGGTCAATTCTGCGATCTTCTTTCGGGTCTTTCGTTCTTCGTCTTGTCTGTTGTTCTCTTATCGGGGGTTGATCATTGGGACTAAGCTCGGAAGCCTGCCTCGTCAGAAACGCTATCTGATTTGGTGGTCTGATAAGTGAGCAGTGAGCATGGCATGTTTGATAGCCATACGTCGGGGTGTTTCCACCAGAGACAAAAAGAAAAGAAAAGAAAAAAACCTAATCAAACTAAATCAAACCAGATCCGTCTAAATCTGGTCACAGTCTTTATTACTTGGGTATTGCGCGCGCAGGAATCGGGTGAATTACTAGGTATGTGTTTGCCGTGGTACCTATCTTAGGTAGAGTAGACTATACACTATCTACCTACCACTATCGATCAATCGATTAGTGTGCGACGTCAACTGGGGACCCGGATGGGACGAGAGACTCCGATGTCGTTTATGCGGAGCGAGTAGGCACTACATAGTACTATACAGACATATATACATACATACATACTGTAACCGTATAAGGTAGAGAGAGGCAACACCGGGTCATTTTTAACATCGGGTGCTCCCCAAGCCTAAAACCTGCCTTCGTATGTAACACTCGTTACCTTACCCGTAGGCACAGAGCTGAAGACGGACGTAATGATATGTACGTTGGTATGTAAGTACGCATACGCAGCCTCTGTGCAGTACATATGTAGGTTAGGTACATGGTAAGTGGGTTGCGTAAGTACATGCCTTAAGGTTTATGTATGTATGTATGTATGTAGGTACTTAGGGATGTCTACATACCTCATTCCTTCTTACTTAGATACTGACAATGAGGATGTAGGTTTGACTTCCTACCGACTGTTACCTACTATGTAATGTACGCATCCTTCATAGGTACTACTGGTAGCTAATTGGCTAACCTCCTTAGTAGTACGCATGCTACAAAGTCTGCACGACTGTTACCTAATTGTGACTGTCGTTTTGCGCTGGCTTAATGGGGACGGCCTGAACAGGTCTAGGTGTCGCGAGATAAGGTGAGGAGAAGCTTGAGTGGTTAAAAGAATTGAGGCAGGTAGGTTGCAAGGTTGTAGTCACGTTGGCGCTAATACCATCAGAGATCGATTGGAGGTGTAATGGAAACTGTTGTGAGTGGCTTCTGGACCGACGCGGCCAATTCTAACTTCGACGGTCCGAAAACCTGACGTCTGCTCCGTACTGTGCGCGCGCCCTGCATGCAATCAACAATTTGATATTTTAATTGCTCGGTACTGTATGTAGCCTACCTAGTAGCTACCTAGGCCTGCACACCTAGGCCTACCTAAGGTAGCAAAAATACCGCCATACATTGGGTTCTCGACGTCTTACTGATCGAACGATCAGGACTATAGTTAACAGTAGGCATTCATTCTATAGTTAAGCCATGCTGCCTGAAACTCGCTGGGGAGACCTATTATTAGCCAGATAGAAAGCAGGAAGGGACTCTCTATCTACTCTACACCGGCTGGATCGGCTGGATATCGGAGGGTAAAGCAGAAAATTCTCTCCAGAGATCAAGCACGTGGGAGAGAGCTGTTGTGACTTATGCGTAGTATCTCGTAAGTCATATTGCGGTTTCTTACTGGTGTCCCGGTCCCGAAATGGATTAGGTAAAATGATGAATTGCGGTTGGCTCGGCTGGGGAATTATCAGAAACCAATAGCGACGACGTTTTCGGCCATCTCATCTCGTTATCTGATGCGCCTTGCTGGTACTGTACCCAGTTGGTACCCGGTTTTTTCTGGCCTGCAGGCTGTTTTGCATGACTTATGAAATGCCGGCCGATCTTCTCCCTGCCCAAGGTTAGGTAATTAATCCTACCTATACGCCACATACTGTATATATTTGCTAATTTTAGCGCATATCGGATAGGTGAATGGAAACTTGTGTTGTTTGATGGTAGATACTACTAGCATGTTCCAACTTGCGAAGACTTTTCAAAGGCTTAGGCTATTATTAGCTAATAACTTGCGTCCGCAAAACGTCCTCAGAAATAAAATGATTGGAATGCCGAGAACAAGCGTGTCAGGTGCTCACTACTTATTGTGCGAGACGGTCTTAAACGTTCCGAGTATGTGATGAATATGGATATGGGTATGTGGACATTCGCGGTCTGATAATTACACAATATGGCCTAGTTTAAGGACTTTGATGCATCTCATTTTGCTTGCTGTTTGTTTCACTACAGGAATATAGAATTTGCAAAGGGGGCACAGCCATTTCGTTAAATCGGAATAAAGAAAATAGTCGTATTACGCAGGGTTAGGTGGTTGCACAATTGTAGCCGAAATCATGATATTACCCAAAATTAGAAATACATTCAGATGTACCTAGGCGAAAGATAGCCAACCTGCGCCGGATGCGCAGTGGCGTGCTCGGGCTCAGTCTAGGTTTATACGCGTACAGTAGGTACTAGTAGATAGGGGGTTATGAGGTTGTGAGGGGGGAAATCTCCGACCTGCAGGAATGACAGGCGATTGTCTCGATCTTGTTGGCTGTTGGTGTAAGTACCTGAACCGAAATTATTTTTGTTGCTATCGATTCCCCAATTCTGCACCGGGCAAAGGCAGAGCGATATTCGGTGGAATCAAGAGGAGAAAAAAGAGTTTGGGTAAAAGCACTTCGATATAGTTCCCGAATTTTAGGCCAATCCGGCTCGCTATTACGTACAAATTCCCAAATCGAAATAGACATTTGATCGAAAACCAGCAATAAGGACTGCGAGAGCTGATTCTTGGCATCTATGAACAACTCCGCGGACAAGTTTTCGCTGTCTCTCTCTCTTTCTGAGGGAGCGGGGTAGAGAATCATAATTTTCTCCTGCTTCTTTTCCTGTTACCAACCTTCTTTATTTCTCTCTTCCCTGATTACTGGGCTCTGTTGCTATAGGTATCCAGTGTGCATAATACTATGTATGACCCCGGATTCTAACAAGAAGGGAGAAAAAAAATATTGTCCCCCTAGACGAAACCGGAGGTCCAGTGCGGGGTTTCTATGCTTGTTATGAGCAGTAGAATCTGTACCCCGCGGCTCCCCGCACCAATCCAATCCTTCAGGTTTTCCATCCATCCCCTTTTCAGCCTCGCTGATCGCAGAGGGTACAGATAAGACCTAAAAGGCTCGTGCAGGAATAGGGTCTGGGCGCACCGGTGAACATCTATCCGCGCTTATCGCTTGTCNTTTTTTTTGCAATTGATATTGGTATCGACAATTGACGCACACGCCTCTCTCCGGCTTCAAACCGAGCAAGGATGTAGCTGTGCTAGCAGGCTGCTGGCAATGACATTACAGTACTCCGTATGTTAGGTTTGAGTTACATCCGCAGGTAGCGTATCTCTATATTCGTCTTTCCCCGCGTTCTAGGGAGGTCTACGCCGTGGCCATCATAGCCGAGAGATAAGGATACAGGTTAGCTAGGTAGGTGGCGCGTTTGCCAATTATATTTTAGGTTCTTCACCTGACGTCCCCGTAAGCATGCTGCGGACTCTCTTGCAGCTATCTAGGTATTGAGTGCGCATAGTACATGACGCGAGAGTTTACGGCTATTGCCTCTCGGCCGGCTGGAGCCGAGAGCTAATCCTCACATGCCAGGAAACGAATTCCACGAGTTAGCAGCCAGGAAGTCCCCAAAATCATTGTAATTATTCTGGTCAATCCACTATGGCATTCCCATTAGTCTCTTAGTTTAGACCTCGTAGATGCAGACGTAGACAGACACGAGCGAGGAGGAACGGCACACTCACATTCTGATGTGTCAACGGCGGCATCTGTGGTAATTGTGGTATTATATCTGGTACCATATCTGTGGGGCCTCGGGTTAAAGCGTCAAATTGATTCTGGGGAAGCTAGTTAGCGAGGACGGAATGCGCGGCAACGACAGCCGCTTCGCAACAAGAGATCGAATGGCAAGTTTTCAACAAGCTAGACAGAAAAGGGGGAACTTACCCAGTCATATCCGCTTTGCGGCTGCGAAATACCCCATGGGTCCGCCATGTTCATCTGCTGCTGGCTGCCGGCATCATTATGGCCCTCTATCGAAACGATATTGGGGTCTGTCATCCCCAAGTTTGCGAGATTCGGCACCGGGGGTTCCGCGTCATTGTAACCATGGTAACCATCCGAGGGAGAGCTCGTGTAAAAGCTCCCCATTGTGGTATCGCTCATTGATGATGCCTGCTCTCTAGAGCTGCCTACTGACCCTGTCTGAGTGCTATCATCTGGCGAATCAAACCCTTCTAGGTTGATGCCTAGTTGGGTCTGGATCCTTCGGAGCATTGTGCGCACGACGTTCGCAGCTTTCCGACAGTCTATTACCGTGACGGCCACTAGTAAAGTCTAGGTTAGCTGAACTAATCAATAAGAACAACGAAGGAGCAGATATTTAAGTGTGGATAACTAACTTTCTGTCCAGATCACATATGAATGTTTGAGCATTTTGATTAAGGACTCCTTAGTTACGGGTGGCGTGCAAGTTGCCATCCAATTAATGCCATCCTCGCTCTCGTTTTGTTGCTGTACCGCGAGCGCGACTATCATATCGGCCAGCAAGAAGTCGTTGATCGCTAAGGAAGCACTAAACCATCCATTTTGTGCAAGGATCGCCCCCGGCTTGGTTGCTTCGAACATGGTACTCTGGTAGCCCAGCATCGCCATTGCAGCCTCGAGACATGTGCGGCGGGAGTAATCGTGTTCTTTGAGCGGCCGCGGATCGACGAGGTACCTGCGGTGCAATACGCATCTGCTCTTCTGATACAAAGCTGCAAGCCCAAAGCGCTGGATTACTAGCATCGGTGCGTCCGTGACGCACTCGGAGAGAGGTTTGACCTTCATGAATGATGGCACACTTGACCATACATCCTGAATGCGGGCGTCAACACGCATAACTTCCGAGTAAGTAGGTAATGTCAGGGAGTGAGATAGCCGGGCGACGAGACCAAAACCACGTGCTATTCTTGCCTTATTGATTGGGTATGTAAGGGGTGTGTAGTCGCTCATGGGGCGCGCAGGGGGTAGTTCCGTGCTATCTTCACTAAAGTCCGAGTCAAGCAGGTTGCGTGGTAGAGCTGTGTCACTCTCGATCCCATGAATCATACAAGGTAAGCCGAGGTGAAAGGCGACAAGGAGGTCGATTTGGACTGCAAGATTCCACATGCGTCGACGCATCTCCCCTTCTAGAGAACTCGGAGTTAGTTATTGCTATCTTGAGCATCATTTAGGAGAATCTTGGAAGCTTCTAGACACAACTTTCACCAAAAGGGAAAGTCTCTGGTCTAGAAACCGCTACAAAGGGAAGAAAATAGCTCCGAGATATCCTTACGGTACGGTGTGATACGGGGCAGGTTACTGGGATCTCTATGTAGGCCCATCTTTAGCACTGTCATAACACCAGAGTCAATAATGTCCACTTATAATAACGAATTACTTCTGGCCTTGGGAGCTTGCGGGAGCAGTCAGGGCTAAAATACCTGTTGAGGCAATTTTAGGCCCCTAGGCATGAAAAGGGGGGATGAGAGATAAGGAGACTAACTCAACCGGATAAGTGTTGCACATAAAAGATAACAATTCATTTGTGAGACGCGATTAACAAGAAAGTCGGCCTCCGTGTATAGGACCATCGCCTGGAGTGTGAAGGGACCAGGCTGTGAGTACTTCCCCCAAATCAACGCCCAGCCACAGGCGCCTCGGTATTGCCGGAACCTGTCCACTAGAAGAGGTTATGAGTTAGAAATTGCCGATTGTAGATAAGCTTTAACCAATTCTACAGAAATACTAGGATGAATAGGAATATACGGCGCATGAGAACGAAAACGCCGGCGCAACTGGGAATAGAGGACTCAATAATGCATACTGGCTGGCATAGACGAATCAACTTCCAACTCATGAGGTGATTGGAAGGAAGAAAAAAATATCCCAAGAGCCAGGATCATGAACAGCGTAGCTATCCAATGGATATCTGCTTCGCTTCTATTTTTGAGAAATTCGTTATATTGTTTCGTGAAAGTAGGAATATGAATAATGTCTAACCTCTTATTAGTATACCGTATATTGTTTACTTGAGGCTGAGGCTATAGAAAGTTGACGTACGTTGGGATGGACTATTTGAATTGAAATAGCGGTTCATTAACCTGTCCATGACAATTTTATCAGGTAACATAGCGAGCAACTCTGCCTTGTTTTGCGGCGCGCCCCTCGAAAGAATGAGCATTTCGCTCGGTCCCATGCTCTCATAAGGGTCATCCACTACAACAATTAATCTTAGTTAATATCGTTATAAACGTGATATAAGAATCTTTTGGGAGCGTGGGAAGGGAATCGAAGGTACGTGTATAGCTCAAGCGGCGGCCGTTGTAGTTAATAGGAGCGACCTCGAGATTCACTTACTATCAAGCTCGGGAACTTCGGGGTCCTCAAAGTAGGTTTTGAGATCCTCGAGCTGCGGTCGAGAGGTTTCTCATTTAGCTTCGGCCTTTTCGATCTATGGGGTAGTTTAACAGAGCGCCTGAATTACTTACATCTTCTAAGATAGCCATAAAACTAGAGCACTCAAAGTTAGTTATTGCCATCTCGAGTATCATTTAGGAGAATCTTGGGATGCTCTAGAAATTGCCCCCCCCCCCCCAAAAAAAAGGAAGAAAATAGCGCCGATATATACTCACTGGGTGCCGCCTACGTAGTTTGTCGTTTGCTCGTTGTGAACGACGGAGCCGCTCGTGTTGCGCCCTTGTGTTGCA
>JAPUUL010000588.1:0-16386 GCA_029590625.1 Lasiodiplodia mahajangana
GGTTCGTTCTCGGTACAGTCCGGACGTAGTCTCTTTCCTGTATTTTCTGGATGTGCTCCGCCATGGTAGCATCAGTCCCAATGCCATTGGCATCCATGAGAGCTATCAGATCTGCCTCAGTGAGATAATTAGGGGGGGCGGTTTTTCCCTCGGTCATCAATGCCTCTGTAGGTTCAAACATTTCCCCGACTGTGAATTTAGGTAGCTGGACGCTACCAGTCCACTTGTCATACACGTATACTTCGAGGTAGTTTCGTTCTAAGACGACAACCCCGTGAGCATGGAACGACTCCTCGCCATATAGAATGTCGACATCAGTGGCGACACCCTTCGCGTCATCTGAGCAGCAAGCTAAAAATCGCCGGACTACAAATTCGTATACTTTCTTTTCCCGTTCGTTAAGTACCGACGGCGCAACGAAGGTTATGGGATGAATCGGTGGATGTGCTTTATCATCGTTCCGCCCTTGTCTCGGCTGTTGAAAATCACCGTTTACTAGATTCTGAGCAAACTCTCCCCAAGCATCTGATTGAGTTTGCTTTTGGACTAATGTACGAAGGTTCATTCCCGGGTCAAACCGATCGGTCTCTGTTCTTGGATAACTGATGAATCCCTTGTTGTAGAGCATTTCAGCGGCTTCCATTGCTTGCTGACCAGTCATGTGTAGAAATATCGTTGCCATTTTTTGCAGTTCGACTGTTGTTAATGGTAAAGGCTTCCACTTCTTTGTTGGTTTCTCCTGCACTTTGGTAACTTTGGCTTTCTTGGCCGTCAAACATCTCTCGTAGAGTATGATGACTGATGCTCGGTCGAAAAGTCGGTGGCGAGCCCAGCTGAAATTGACGTCAATGCCTTCTCGTTTATGCATGACTTTGATACCCCAGAAGGGCTCTGGTTTGAAATTCCTCACTCGAAAATAACGATCCACAACAAACCCCAGGGTTGGAAACTGGCAAGATCCTGCCCAATAATAAGTGAATGAACGATATCGAAGAAATTAGAAGTTCGAGGCATACCGTAGCTTAATAATAACTTCTGGAATGGGCCTCCGAGAGATCTTAGATTGTTGGTTAGGAAGCGAGTGAATGCATAACCTATCCTAAGGTCAAGTTCAATACGGGATGCAACGGCGTTGACTTGCTTATGGTCAAGGTTGATGAGATTTCTGGAAGCATTGATGATATGCCTTGAATATGTTAGTTACGGTAAAGACAGAATGCTGGGGTTCGCATGACCAACGCCTTTTCAATGTTGCTGAATTTAGCCCTCTTGATGTCGAGAGTTCGATTCCCTTTTCGGGCAGCCTCGCATATCTCGTAACCGATATGCTCACCCTCCCGATCACAATCGGTCCATATGCACAAGGCATTAGCATAACGTGCCTGCTTCTCGATATTATCTGCAACCTTTGTCTTGTCCTATTGTAGGTAGCCAGAAGTCAACATGTGGTCTCCCATGAATTTTGGTGTTTGGGGGGATATGGCACGAAGCATGTACCTACCGCTGCAACAACTATATTCACAGGAGCATCGAACAAGTGTTCCGGTGGTGGATAGTCCCATTTCTTATATTCCGGGGGGAATTCAGCAGCTGTGATATGGCCGAGAACTGAAGTCATGGTGACCTGGCACTTGCCCCAAGGGCGACCAAAGTCGTAATTGAAGACATAGTTCTTGATATACTTTTCCGGGGTATTATGCTAAAGAAGATGAGCGAAGGTCTTCTTCAGGCTGAGGGACGGGACACAAACAGTCTGCACCTCACCCCCAGAGAGGTGGCCGGCGACGGCCTTCGCGATAGAGGGCTTCTCGGCCACGCAGAGTACTCTCATGATAGAGTTGAATCGCGATAGCGTACTTGGGACGCTAACCGAGGCAAGAAATCGAGCCCTTGAAACCTGACATGGAGGATGAAATATGCAAAGCATCGATTGGCCTAGAGATGTTTGTGAAATTCGTCTTGTACTCTGTTACCGTCTACCTAGTGTAGCTGACACCTCAGTAAGTACGTGGACCTGTGAGTCTATAGGCAGTCTTTGGAGCTAATTAAAGAAGGCCGTGCAGCATCTTCCTCAAGTCCCAGTATCTATATACGTAGTGAGCACCGTCAGTATAACCAGTGCGCAAAGGTCCATGTGAGGAATAGCAGTAAGAGGTATGGCGGTAGTACTAGGTACTTACCTTAAGTAGGTAGCAATCAAATAACTTCCTTATTATAACAGTCCGCCGTGCACCAAGACGCGCCTACCTATCCCGAAGATTCTGTATAATCGACCGTGAATCCCTGCGCCAATCAATATGTTTACCTAACCGAATACGGATAAGTGAAAATACGACATGGTCTGTGCCTGTCGTCTGTCGTCTGTATGACAGGTACGACAGCCGCCCCGCAACTGATAATCTGTAAATGACGTCCCTCATTTTTGCCTGGTTAACTAGGCACTTTACCTTACCTTCGTCCTCATGCATTCAACTGAGGTATCTACAGCAAGACAACAACCTCAGCTGTAACTCTCACAACCATACCTCACTCAAGATGGCTCTCCCAGCCCTCAAGTCTCTCGAGGACTGCGCCGATTATTCCATAGTTATCGAGCCATTCCTGTCTCAGCTCTACGATTTCCCTTCCAACGTCTTGAACACTGTGACAAGTGGCGAGTCGCTGCTCGACCTGTACACGAACACCAATCCTCTCGTTTCAGGTTTTGCCTTCTCCGTGTTCCTTGGTGGCATCTTCTGGATTTCCTCCGAGGTCAATCGTAACTATTCCCAAGTGGATCGGTTTTGGAGCGTATTGCCCGCCTTCTACAATGCTCATTTTTCTGCCTGGGTGCATCTAAATAACCTTCCTAGCCAAAGAGTAGACTTGATTCTGTTCTGGAGCATCATCTGGAGTGTATGTGTGCTATATCTAGCTCTCTTCTGTGTTTGTCACCTAAATCTGATCTTCCAAAGGCACGATTAACCTTCAACTACTGGCGCAAAGGTGGCTATGAGATTGGCTCCGAAGACTATAGATGGTTCGTAGGGTCCTCGGCTGCCAAACTTTCCTGCGTAGTGTCTAATTATCTGAAAGGGAGATTATTCGAGGTTACTGCCACCCGGTGATATTTTTCATATTCAACGCTACCTTTATCTCATTCATACAGAGTATTCTGCTTTTCCTCCTTGCCGCGCCGACGTACATCGTTTTACTAGCTTCAAATATCGAACCGAAGGTCGCGGCGGCCGATTTGCTTTTCACTAGCATGGAACTCGCCCTCGTCCTGTCAGAGTGGTTCAGCGATCAGCAGCAATGGGGTGCGTCACTCAAGCCATCAGCTGGGGAGGAATGATACTAACATGGTCGCAGACTACCAGACTGCAAAAAAACAGTACCAAAAGACGGCCAAGGTACCGCGGGACTGCGGGTATACCCTAGAGGATCTAAACCGGGGCTTCATCACATCAGGCCTGTGGGCATACTGTAGACACCCCAATTTCACGGCGGAACAAACTATTTGGTTTCTTCTTTATCAATGGAGCTGTTACGCTGGCAACACCCTATACAGCTGGGCAGGCTCAGGTCCCTTGTTTCTCATCATGTTGTTCCAAGGATCCACATGGCTTACTGAGCTGATCACTGCTGGGAAATACCCAGAGTATAAAGCATACCAGAAACAAATCGGTGTCCTTATACCAAGCTTTCGGCCCTACAAGACACCAATGGCCACTCCAAAGATTATTCGAACTAGCGACCTAGCCAAACGAGAGAAAGCAAAGCAGAAGTAGGAAAGACGCTCGTCACGGCTTATCGAGATATCCTTTGCGAATGAAGACAATGCTCTTCTCTATATCAGACATCTGACCCATTGAGGATCGTAATGTGCGACGTAGTGCATTCCGTGTAGTATTTTCTAGACATAGATGAAACCATCGTCAATACACCCGAAAATTACGGAATAACCTAATACTTATCGAGTTTAATGAGCAAGAACGAGACGAGAACTATCTCACTTGATGTAACTTTTGCATAACTACCTAAGGCATAGCGGTCTTGCGTTAAAGAGTAAGGGCGGCTTAAACGGTCATATATGTATAAAGATGCTGGTAACGGCGGTAATTAATATCGATTTCCGGGTCTTCGGGTCGATTCCTAGTATATACCCAGCTAGCCGAGCCGCATAGATATAACCTTAAATCTACACCCTGTCCTAGATCGATCGCCCAAGCCCAGTACTACCGAGGGTTTTGCTAGTAAGTTTAATAGGTCATAAAAAAAAATCATCATTCTTGAGTACACTGATTCGAGATAATAACGTTTCTAGCCTAAATATGATAATCCATATCATACTATTATGAAGCACGAGTCAATCCGTTGTGGTGATTACCTCGGCGATCATCGTCTTGCATTGTGGCGAATCGCACATCGGCCATTAGTCGCCTCTCAGACACTGGCCCTCTTGATCGGTGCCCGACCGGTCCAACTGATCGATGTAGCCAGACCCACTAGTCCTCCGTCATTGGCGCCGGATAAGTCACGATTCATGTGCGAATTTGATGAGTATCTGATTAACACAGCGAGGATAGCGCCTATCGTTACGTGTATGTATGCTGTAGTATCAGGTAGGTATTTATAGTTAGATCTGCCTAGGGAGTGGGCCAAGACCCTTCCAAGTTGAAGCGCTACCGTATCTAGCTTCCCCATCCATCTCATATCTAGATGGGTATAATATACGTATAATGTCTAGATGTTGTTAAGTAGATCCATTCCACTCTTCTTCTTTCTACTGTTTGCTTTCTGCGTTTTGTGTTTCCATCGTGCCCTGCCGTTTACCGAAGCTGCTCAATATTCGAACTTAGCCTCCCACACAAGCAGCCCCTCCCATACAACACACTCACGAACTATCAACAATGTCGACCTCTAAGGCTTCCGCGGCCACCCACGTCAAAGGCTCTACCGGATCCGTTCTCGTGCAGCCCTCGGAAACATCCAACAGCTACTTCCCCAAAGGCGCAACAGCATCAACACTAGCCGCTGCGGCTACTCCAGCCGAAACACCACTTGGCAGCAGCACTACAGCATCTCCCTACCCGTTATCACCCTTGGACCGTCAATACACAAAGCCAATTGAGGATATCGATGTTGCACAGCAGCTTTTGAAGCAGCCCTCATACTGGTCTGTCCAAGGATGGCTCCAGCGCAGCGCCGGTTCGGGCACGCAGTCGTCAGCCGAAGATCCAGAGGCAAGAACCCGGAAGTTCGAAGAAGCAAAGAAGAACTTACTCGCCTTAGCTGGTCGCTTTTAACCGGTTCTCCTTCCTATTGATTCGCCTTAGCCATTAGAATCGTATCACAAGCCTGTAAATACTACTGATTTACGAGGACACCCATGAATAGCGTTACTGCTCACTACCGGGAGGTAAAATATACCCAAGAAACGAGATTTCGCAGCATTTGTTAGCAAACCAAGTCTTTTCGAAAGGCATTCATATTATATAATGTCCCCAGTGCTTAATTAATTAACCATCGCGATATTCCCGGGGCTTGAGAGCGTCGCGCAACACCAAGACGGCACAATGTCACTTTTGATAATAGATGACCGCTAAAAATATCACGTCGGTACATAATTCGGGGATTTTGCGTATATTACGCAATTTTCGCAGACAAATGTACGCCGTAAACCACCGTGGCGACGAAAGTCACGAGGTTAAACAACGAAGAGTAGCCATGCAACTTGCCAAACCTCTTGTTCAGTGCCTTCATATCCTTAGATTTAGGCGTTCCGTCTTTACTGTCTTTAGTCTCTAGAAGACAACATTCGCGTCAGCAACTAGGCATCAATTCATATGAAAGCGAGCTAGCCACCCAACGTAGAGCCGACAATAACAGCATCGAGAGGTCAATAGGAGCATACATACCTTGCTGTCTTCGCAGCGCCGTGACCTTGTTGGTTTCCGGCAGGAAGTAAACGAGGTTTGCCAACCCAGTCACAAACGCCGCCACCAATGGCACCAGTACGCCCCAACGATTCGCCGGATGCAGAACGCCGCTTATGCCCCGTGGCAACACTGCGACGCGACCAGTCCCTCCGGGATAAGTAAGAGCTAGGACGACGGGCGCCGCGGCCTGGATCCCGAAATATGCGGGGAAGACGGCTCGTTGCAGGATGCCAAACTGCGGGCGGTCTAGGACCTTGAAGGCAGTGATCGAGTTGATGAAAGTCTGACCGTTGTTAATACAGTGCCACCAATCTGACAATATAATTGGCCAAACAGGCTTCCGCAACAGCAAGCTACTATTTACTGTACAACTCAATTGTACGTACATGAAAGAATTGGGTGCCCAGTAGCGCGCCATAGCTACAAGTTGACAGGTCGTTAGCGTCCTCGTCTAAACTGGTTTAAAGCTGGAGTTAGATAGGTAGAGAAGGCGGCATACGATAAGACGTGGTACGGGGCTGGCGAGAACAAGAGAGATCCTTCGGGCATTTTGCGCTGTTTAGGTTCGGTAAATAGGTTCAGGTAATGAAGTAGGTTTTGTATAAAGTTGGTCAAGTTGGGCGAAGTCGGGAATCCAGATGGCGTGACACTTACATACCGAATACAGTACTTACCGAGGATTCCGTACAGTAAGTGCGGGTGAGACACCAAGACCTAGCATCCATGTCATCGGGAGCTTGGGCCAGCTCGCTCCCCGGATGATCTGCGTCTGCGTCACGTGCTGTCGCGCCTGCCTATTCACGTACCTACTCCTTTGGTATCGCGACGACTTAAATAGGTAATGCGCGTTCCAGGCAGCTGTCGAGGTGGAGCAGCATAATTAAGTAACGACAAGGTATGGAGATCATGAAATAAGATCTCGGTCCTTCCCTCAGCTTCCCATGCCTTAGCATCAATGCTACGTTGCAGCCTTTCATTCTTTTTCATTCCTTAATTNCCCACAAGGGTGTCTGCCAACGCCCCCATCCACAATGGCGGACAAGGAAGCCACCGTCTATGTTCTCGACTTGGGGTCGTCCATGGCCGACTGCCACGGTGGGCGCACTGAGTCGGATCTGAACTGGAGTATGCGTTACGTATGGGACAAGATTTCCACTACTGTCGCTGCTTCGCGGAAGACTTGGAACGTGGGTGTTGTTGGGGTGAGGACGGACGAGACCGACAACCCGTTGGAGGGGCAAGAGGGAGGATGCGAGGGATACGAGCATATATCAGTCCTCCAAGAGCTTGGCCCAATGACCATGCGTGATCTCGAAGCTCTGCGCGGTCGTGTCAAGTCTAGCAATACCCAGACCGGCGATTGCGTCTCCGCTATTGTCCTAGCCATCGAAATGATCGAGAAGTTCACCAAGAAACTAAAATACAACCGCAAAATCATTCTAGTCACAGACGGCGAGGCGCCAGTAGACAGTAGTGACATTGGTGATATATCTGAGAAGATCAAGAAGTGTGGTATACAACTCATAGTATTGTCGGTCCCCTAAGAAACTTCCGGGCATAACATCACGTCCTAACATCATATAGGGGTGTTGATTTCGATGACGCCGAGTTTGGCTTCAAGGAAGAGGATAAATCGAGTATCAAGCAGCAGAATGAAGAGGTTCTGAGAGACTTAGTTGAGAAATGCGATGGCCTCTATGGAACAGTAGCTGAAGCCATCTCTGAACTCGAGACTCCAAGAGTCAAGTCCGTAAAGCCATACAAAACATACGATGGCCTACTCACCCTCGGAGACCCCAACGTGCATGAAGATGCCATGAGCATCAACGTTGAGAGATACTTTAAGACACATAAGGCGACAGTTCCACCTGCCAGCCGAGTTGTCATAAAGACTGGGTCCGATGGTGGCCCTTCCGATACTATGGAAAAGGCCGACGGCGACGAAATGCAAGGTGTTGAGTCCATCCCAAGCTTTTCAGCCGTGAAAGACGCTCGCACATACAGAGTTAATGACACTGATGCCCCTGGTGGGAAACGAGATGTCGATCGCGACGAACTTGCGAAGGGATACGAATACGGACGAACGGCTGTGCATATTAGCGAGTCAGATTACAACATCACGAAGATTGAAACAACAAAGAGTTTCAGTATCGTGGGGTTTATTTACCAAGAAAAAGTGAGCTGCCAACCTTAAGCGGGAGATCGTATACTAACTACCATAGTACGAGCCGTTCCTCAATATGGGTGAGACATGCATGACGGTAGCCCAAAAGTTCAACGATGCGGCAGCCTTGAAGTTATCGTCATTCATTCACTCGCTCCATGAGCTAGAGTCGTATGCTGTCGCGCGCATTGTGACAAAAGACGGTAAGGAACCCGTACTCGTCCTCTTAGCTCCTCACATCGAGCCGGATTTCGAATGCCTCTACGATGTACCTCTCCCATTCGCAGAAGATGTCAGGAATTATCCGTTTCCCCCTCTCGGAAAAGTGATTACAGTGCAAGGGAACACAATTACAGAAAACCATCGAAATCTCCCCTCCCGGGAACTCCAGGAGGCCATGGACGACTACGTAGACGCCATGGATATATCTTCCTGGGAAAAGGACGACGAAGGGTAAGTCCGTCGTTTCTATAGACCTATGTAGACAGGGCTAAATATCTCTAGTGATCGTACGATGGAGTACGCTCCAGTCGAAGACCTTTTCAGTCCGCCACTTCACCGCATCAATCAAGTCATCCGACATCGCGCAACCTACCCGAATGAACCAGTTCCTCCAATCCCCGCGATTCTTCTTAAATACGCAAGTCCGCCCGACGAACTAGTGGCAAAAGTCAAGTCAGATCTGGAAGATCTCATAGACAAAGCCAGTGTGAAGAGAGGTGAGAAGGATCCCGTATTATAAATATATCTACAGTAATCACTAATATCCAACCAGTGCCTCCTAGAGCAAAGGGTAGAAAGGACAAAAGCGACAGGCCCAAGCCAATATCTGGTCTCGATATTGATGCCCTTCTTAAACAACCCGAGAACAAGCGAGCCAAGATCAGTCCGGACAAGGCGATACCCGAATTCAAACAGAAAGTCGAGCTTGCCGATGAGGAAGCCGAAATCGAGGATGCTATTAAGCAGATGGGCGCCATCATTCGTGAAATGGTTACTAAAAGCTTCGGTGATCAAGATTACGAGCGTGCTCTTGAGCATATTGGAGTCATGAGGGACACGGCGATCGAGTATGAGTACCCGGGCTTGTTTAATTCCTTTGTGAGAGACTTCAAAACTCGCCTCTTTTCGGGTGAGTTTGACGGCGATCGTAGGGAGCTATGGTGGAAGGTCAAATACGCCAAGCTGGGCTTAGTTGATAGCAGCACGTCTGAGCATTCCAAGGTGACAACTGAAGAAGCCGCCGAGGTGAGTACGCCACTTAAAACGGTATTTTTTAAGNCATCGTTCTAACCCCCATTTAATAGTTCTTGAAGAAGTAGTTACCTATGGTGCGAACCGTATCTTCAATACTTGATGCTTGTGTGTGTTTGAATTTGTAGGATATAGGCGTTTCTGAGTGTCTTAGGTGTGGGAACATGCCCGGAAACTAGCTATAGTCTAGACACGGCTTGCGGTCCCCAATAGAGCAAGAAGAAGAACTCTTATTAAGTCCGGATAGAAAAATGAGAACACGAGCAATCCAGTTTTATGTCGAGATTGTCTACGTAGCTTTGCACCCACGAGCAACCTCTGACTTCAGCTTACCTGATCCTGGACTTCGTGACGAGATACGTATAACGAGTCGCTACGTAGCGCAAAGCCCGATAAAGCCATCGTTACAGATATCCATTGTGGTTGAATGTTTCCTAACCTAAACGCTCTTTACGCTTCGTCGATCGGTCTTCCCTAGGTGCCCTATTAGTCAGTCTGAGGCCAGTAACTTACAAGAGCAACCCCATCGCTCTTACTATTTCATATATTTCTACCGTAGTAAACGTAGCAATCGTGAAAGTTAATCTAATTCCTCATGAGCGCTCTCTCTTAGTTAAGTTAGTTGTTGTCCCTCTCGATGCACCTCGCCTGCATTTGACACCATTCTATCATTCATCGCTTTATTCTAGGCTCTGCAAGGTTTTCGCCCCCTCAATTGTCAAAGTGGTGCTCGCAGCGCCTACTTTAAAGACTAGAGAGCGGCGCTATAGAATTAACGGGCTGGGCCTCTTAACCATCTCTTCTCTTTATACGAGGAACCAGCGTCTACATAAATATCACGTTTCCATTTATTGATATATTTCCTTGCCTGCTATGGCGCCACCTTTCCGGAGAGAGGTCCGCACACCTGAGCCTCAGTAAGCGGGTTCTCATCTACCTAGATAACCTTCGTGATTGGGATGTTTAACAACATCCTAGCGAGTCGGATGAGATAGTGACTATAAAGACACCCTCGGGTAAACAGTATCTAGTACACGCGCGCCTACTCGCTCATTTGTCTGACTACTTTCGGGCGGCCCTCAATAGCAACCTCGTGGAAGGGAGAAGTCGAGAATTCCATCTCACTGAGCATTGCGATGACCAGGTTATGAAGATCTTCACGAGCTGGATGTATCTTAGGTCCACTGCACTGAGGTACAAGATCACCAATGCGTCCTTCATGCAAAGCGTTACCCCGAGAACCGCGGTCAAAGCCTGGTTGTTGGGTGACTACCTCCTCGTCCCGAAATTCCAGAACGACATGATACGCTACATCCTAGCGGACGATATGTTCGCCCATGGTCCGGAGATGATTCGAGAGTTTGGAGAACAGGTCCCTGAAGACTCCGCGCTTGAGACGTTCTTCGTCAACCTGTTCTGCTATCTCATGGTCATGGAGCATCTCGAGGAGCCGAGGATTATGTTTGGGTGGTTGACGGGCCGTCTTCTGAGCAAAGTTTCGAAAGAGCTCGCTTCGGCCCTTTTACGATGTCATGTCGATAAAAACCGTTGGTGGGCGATGGACTCATCGGGGCTATACCGTGTAGACGAGGGACACAATGCCATAAAATGAGATTAGTAGCGCGAGCATTCTTCAAAGATACACCAGGTCATAGCGTATCGCGCAATAATTAACGGTGTTCGGTTCGTGGGAGCCGGGTCATACAAGCCCATTTTACAATGGTTTCGCAGTATCTTCCATATCCCACAACTTACGCTGACTCCTCAATCCTTGTCAGTCATTCCGAAGCAGAGACTTGATAGCAAATACTTGAGAAATTAAATATCTACGAAATGCCTTCTACATTTCACTGAGGGGCTACATAACACTAGAGCCCCCAGAGTCTATTGGGCATGGTTCAACCCGCACAACTGAAAGGCCTGTCCCGATACTAAATATGCACCTAGTTTCTCCTTACATGCTCACATCCGACCGCTCAGGGGATGGCGCCTTCTTAAACCGAGTACCTTCTAGTTTACCTTCTGCGACTTTCGGCATCCGCTTTGTGTGAGTATGTCTTAAGTTGCTCATCTTCAGTAGACTAGTACGTACCTTCCCTAACCAACAACACAAGCACCTCCAGCGTGCTCTGGAATTTTTTAAGTCTTGTTCATGATTTAAATCTCATCTCTACACCTACATTAGGTACTTAAGTACATAGGCGAGGTAGGTGCCTTGGTACATGTANCTAGGTACGTTTCACCTACGTTATAATTCCACAGCTCTCTTCTTCACGTAAGTTGCAACGGCCCTCTTACCGTCCTCAGCCTCGTCTTCTAGAGCAGTACATCAAAGGATCGCAGCGTGCGAACTTTCTTCGCAAGTAGTTACGCAAGTAACATATTACACTTTGCCTCAGCATCCTACAATCGCAAGGAAACATCTAGGTGAACGCCCATGCAACATCTCATCCTTGAACTTACAGGCGCCTCTATCCTTGAACTTACACTGCCACTAAACCTATCGACCAGAGTGGCTTAGTCGCAGACAACCAAGGTCCATCATGGCGGATCGCTTCAGGAGGCTGTGTCGTAGTCCACGACCTGGGTAAGTTACAAGGATTCTATAGCCTCCGGTTTTTGCTAATTATTTTTTTTATTAGGGACGGCAATTCAAAGGAGTTCGTCGTCCTTAAGTGCCCCCATGATGACACCGAACTCGCAATTCATGCAACACTACTCGCGCATCATTCTCAATACTTCCGTCAATTCCTAAACGAAAAATCTGAAGCGAAGAGTCACACCTTTTGTGTCCCCGAGAAGTTCAGCATTACTACGTTGCGACTCTTTATAGATTGGCTCTATAAAACCCCCACTGTACCCTTCCCAGGCAATCCTTCCGTTTACTGCTACCACGGCAGCGATCTCGTTATCGCCTGGGAATTTGGGAACTACATCAAGGCACCAGCTTTCCAAAATGACATGATACGTTGTCTCATGTGCCGTGATTTGGACGGTGACTATGGTACCGAATTTCAATGGGATAGCATATCCAGCGGCGGCGCCCTAGAATCACTACTTCTCGATATATCGTGTCGGCATATACTCAACTGGAGACGGGATGAGATACAACCTCAATTAGATGGCTTGTCTTCATCCCTTGTAGGGAAGCTTATGCATCACATGCTTCAAGGTATGCAGGAACAAGTATACAAATCCCTTCCGCGATACAGAAACGGTAGATTCCAATGGCGGGTTGGTAAAATCGCCAAATATCTAGTTCCCGAAGAAGACAACGAAGAAGATTCGGATAATTCTTTACGGGGCATGATAGTTTTCGGTTAGAGGATAAAGATCACCTCGATATATCCGTCGTTACTCTCTTTCCACGCCACATGATAGAGTCCATCGGTAGTATCGCTATTTGGTTGCTTTAGCTAGCACATGACGTCGGTTTTCGTCTGCATTCACAAATCACCCCCAATCCTGATATCAAGGTTGAGATTTCATGGCATTTCGGTCCACATAATCATATGGAGAGCCTCTTCGAGTAGTTAATAGGCACCATTACACTAGCTACCTTGCGGTGGTTTCTAATCTATATGCGTTGATCTCCTTTAAGATGGTTGAATCCACTCTCGTCTTACGCATGAGCTCGTTTAGAACTAAAATTTCTAGTGTATAGTGATTACTAGGTAGGTAATGGGGGGCATGTTCTACTACTCCCCTACAGGACCTGACGAATCTAGGGCCTGTAACTCTTCCGTACTAGACTTAGATGTCATTAACAGGACTTTTTATATCCTCCGTATTGTGGATGCCGGACATATTAGACTTCATGGATCTAAACAATATGTTGAGTGGCGTAGATAGAGGCACCCTTCGGGGATGTTGTTGATTCACCTAAGTTACACATATCTATGTACCTACCTAACCTACGGTAGGTATCCAGGGAGGTACATGTAGGTATTTCCTGCATCTGATTGTAGACACAAGGCACTTTCCTTCTCCATATCGGTTCCTTCCCGCAAACAGGTAGCAATTGGGTATGTAGGTAGGTACGTAGAACAGCTACTGAAAAGCAATCAGTCACTCTTGTTTTCGATACCAAGTGTAAATAAGGAAGAAACCCTCCCGCTGTGCAGAAACCAACGATATCCTTCACCTCAAGCATTCATTCTAATACAACTTCTAACTCGTCTATACACAGCCCCTTACCATTGCCAGACCACTACCCATCGGCATTGTTAGGTTTAACTGCAACTATCTGCAAACGATGGCACCCGAAAAGCGCACGTACTGGGATCCGGATGATAGCGATAATAACATTTACACCTGGATGCTCTCGAAGAATTCATGCAAGTCAAACATGCATCACTCCTTTTTTGGAGCGTAATAGCTGACAGTGCTTGCTTAGCGGCGGAAGAGTGCCCCGAAACTTCAACAACGGCGCCACCGCCGGCCTCCCTCCAAACATCCAATACATCTGAGCCTCTACGTTTAGTATCTGGTGGAGTATCTGATAAGGGAACCAGTTTTGTTCCTTTCGAGCTTGTAAAGAAGTACCCTTACATGTATGTCGGCAAATCAAACAAGACACGGGTACGCAATTTGAAAGAAAGCGTATGTTGGCCTTGGAGTATTAACTCCCTGTATAGGTCGTCGAGCTTTTTAAGAAGACGTTATGCGAGGTTCGCGCTTGGGACGTGTAAGTGATTCAAGCCTAGATTACTCCTGTGTTTACTAAAGAGATACTTACCCATAACTGTAGCTTTTCTCTGTGTCATCCCACAGGCGCAAGAGGGCCATTGCTGCTAATCCCCACGATTCAATTCGAACAATTTCTGGATACCCTAAACGCTCAGTTCAACGGAAAACTCGCTATCCCCGAAGGCAGTGCCGGCGAGCAGTTCTCGCTCACATTCGGCCAATGGGACACGCCACGCCCTCGTTTTCTTGAGCGAGCCAACAATGCCCGCGGTGTCGATGCGCTTATAGCGCGTGCACAAACACTTCCAGCTGACGATCTCAGTCATCTCACCCCTGCTTGCTATCGGACGTATTGTGATAAAGTAGATGAGATCTACGGTTCACTAAATCCCACGACAGAGGGAATGGATAAAGCGACTCGGAAGAGGATACGGAAACGTAAAGAGTGCGGCCGCATGCTTAAACGTGTACAGCGATACCTCGGACTCCGAAAGGCCACCGGGCATATGTCTTCACATATGCCTTCTAAGAGTGAGTTCTATCGAACCCTGGCTCTCTCTCTCCTTGCCATTGACGCAAATAAAACTGATGGACTACTTAGATTCAGTCGCAACAAACTGGAATGTCTCAAAACCTGCACCATTTAGACCCAAGGAATCTGTTCGTTTTGTTTGTGTCGACGTGGAGGCAGACGAGAAAGAGGCCACCCGCGTTACTGAAATTGGGCTGGCCGTGTTAGACACTGAGGACCTCATTGACACATGCCCTGGTGAGAAGGGCGAGAACTGGTTTCCACTAGTTCAGGCCCACCATATTAGAATCAAAGAGCGCTGTTACATCGTCAATTCCGAATTTGTCAATGGCTGCCCGGAAGCCTTCGATTTTGGGTAACACGAGAAGCCTATCGCAATCGTAAATTGATGCTAATTAATAACAGCGAATCCCAGATAGTCCCTCTGGACGAGACCAATGACGCTATTAGTAAAATCATAGGCGACAAGAAGTCTAAGGATGAAAGGCCCGTCGTAATTGTCGGACACGATATCAAACAGGATCTAGATTACCTAAGAGGAATGGGGTACGAGTCTCGAAGTGTTCCACATATTGTGGATGAAGTTGATACCAAGGATATGTTCCAACGTTTAGAACGAAGCTCAGATGGGCGTAGCTTAGCAACGATTTGCGCTGAACTGGGCGTTCTTGGGCACAACTATCACAATGCTGGAAACGACGCGGTCTACACCCTCCAGGCAATGATTGCTATAGCCATCAAGCGAACAGTTGAGGGATCAGATAGGAATGAGGATTCATTCACACCGGGGTAAGTACATGTAATAGATTAACGCGAGCACTGCAATGGATACTGACTTATGATCTAGTACGGATGAATGGACTGACGGAGATATGGATGACGGCGGGTGTCCTAAGAGATCTGCGCCACCTGTTGAGCACAAGAGCGCAACTCAATCAAACAGTAGGATCCAGCGTTTTTCCAACACTATCCTAAATGAACTTAAACTAATATGCTATGTAGATAAACGTCGGAATGCGGAATGGTGAGAGTGCTTGTGTTCGGTCCTGAACCATCACATCTTGTCATTTTAAATTTATTTCCGAGAGCGATCAGTTGGAATTATGGGTAGCGAATTACTAGAGGGTGACAGAATGTGAAGCACCCATGGAGATACGGCAGTGTGTAAGAGGAACATATGGCCCTGACGCACTATCGAGCTGTCAGCTCCGCACTCTTGCCGGCGTATAGTAGCCATGAAAGTAAGGTGGACCTTTGTATTAAGTGCCCCTGATACGAATATTAATTTCACAGCGTGTAGGGGAAAAGGTTACCCTGGTAGAGAGTTGAATGTATTTGCACACCAAAAAGTTATACAGCCAAGCATGAATGAACATGGCATCTCGATGATTCTCATCGCGTAAACTCATCCGTGACCCTTTCGAAACGCCATCGCTCCGTGAAATGCTCTGATACTGTACAGATGTTGATATAAGTCCTCCGATCTTCTTCGGTTATCTTCCCTAATGGGCAGGTGACTATGCTCGTAGCTATGAATATGTATGGTTCCTCCAAGTTTTTTTGTCGCAAGACTTGTTCGTTCGACTAGCTAGCGTTCTTCTCGAGGAATTCCTTGGCCTCGTTGACCTTGGTCGCAAGGTAGGGGCTTCCGCCTCGATCCGGGTGGTTCAGCAGCATCAATGTCCTGTGGGCTTTGCGGATCTTATCCTTCGTGACGGAGCGCTCGCTATAGACGCATTGTTAGCGATTCGTTCCCAGTCGAACCATGTTCATAGTCCTCGAAAAATACCACCGGGACGTTGGAAAGTGAGATGTATTATGTAGAA
>JAPUUL010000589.1:0-16363 GCA_029590625.1 Lasiodiplodia mahajangana
CGAAGGAGGCGATGTGCTTGTACCATCTGGCGGCATGGGGGTATTTTGCGGCGTCGGGGGCAGACTTGATAGCCTTGAAGACGGCAACATCGGCTTGCGAAGGAGCGTGTCTTGTTACTCAAGTCAGTAACTATCATTGGTATACATGCGAGGCTTTGCTATCAGAAAAGGCCTTGGGGGATAAATTCAGAGATGCACAGAGTGCTATTGTGTGTTTCCTCCTTTGACAGGGTCTTAAGCTGCTCAGAAACACGGACCAATGTTCTCATCATGATGGCGGTTATGGATTTTGGGGGGCTTTTTCTTGAATGGGAAATTGAGAAAACTACCGCGTCTAGAACACAATTATAAGTAACCTACCCAATAATGTATGACCGGGTGGCCAACCAGCCGGTGAGCACTAATTATCGTGTTAGTCTTCGCGAACTCATGATATCGCATTTCGTCCGCTTGTTTCATCAGAGAACAGGCATGGCCTGGATGCCTAGCATACTTGCGAACCGAAGCGACGAATTAAGGACTAGAGAGGCGCTCCCAACTTACTGGTTAGGCCACTTTCGGTGAGGACATCGAAGAAACCCATTTTGACGTAAAGAGAGAGGAAGAGAGAATTTGGCGTGTGTGGATGAAAGAAGTGAGGGTATCTTGAATAATAGACGGAGAAGAAAAGAAGGCCTGTGAAGAACGAGAAAGGAGGAAAAGGGAGGGTAGAGGTGGGGCAGATTGGATGAGGAGGAGGTGCAATCTGTATTTTAGAATTTTTTTCTGCAATTGGGCTCTCTACGGCTAGCACAGTGTACATCGTGGAAGTACTCCCTACCCCTCCTTCTGCCCACACATAACACCCATAGTACCTCCGCACCCTTGTCTCTCTCGGTCGATACAGCTTGCTTATCGATACAGAAGCTCACCCGAGCCGCGAGTTCACTATACCTAGATAGTAGCTAAGCTAGCACCATATTGGCATTTCCAGAAAGCTCTCGAGACATCACGAGAAATAGAGCCAACAAGGTAGCGACCTCTCGTGCTGCTTATTTTAATAGTTGCTCTTCTTATCCTTCTCTTTAACCCCAATTATGCTTCCTTCAAATCGTAATCGCCTTTAAGTCACCGGCGTGTTATAATGTTCACTCAGCGAAGTATCATCTCATCCTCACGACGACCCCTGGTGGCTGGACTTAGACGGTCTGAGGTAACCCTCCCGGTATATGCTAGAGCTGCGCTCCTCAACACAGTACACAGAAGCGCCCGAGTGTCCTTGCCAGGTATACAAAATGCGCTGCGGACCTACTCGAATGGCCGGCCCCATCCACCCGGTGGCACTCATCGTATGAACCTTGGCGGCGAACCGGAGAAACCCGCCCTCGAACAATATGGTGTTGATCTTACAGCCAAAGCAAGGGACGGAAAACTCGATCCGGTAATTGGGAGGGACGACGAAATACAACGGACAATACAGGTATGTTCTCCTTGTTGGGTTGCCAATTCTGCTAAACATACTAGTAACGAGTTACTAATATATATACAAGGTACTCTCCCGACGAACCAAGAATAATCCAGTCCTTATCGGAAGTGCGGGCACAGGAAAGACCGCAGTGTTAGAGGGCCTAGCCTTGCGGATAGTGCGAGGTGATGTTCCAGAGAGCATCAAAGGCAAGAGAGTAATAGCTTTGGACCTGGGCTCCCTCATTGCAGGCGCCAAGTTTCGCGGCGACTTCGAAGAGAGACTAAAGAAAGTCTTAACTGAGGTTGAGCAAGCCAATGGGGAAGTCATTTTGTTCATCGACGAGTTGCACGTCTTACTTGGCCTTGGCAAGGCCGAAGGGTCGATTGATGCCTCCAACCTGCTAAAGCCTGCGCTGTCTCGAGGTGAACTGCAGTGCTGTGGTGCTACCACACTAAACGAGTACAGGCTGATCGAAAAGGACGTGGCATTGGCGCGACGTTTCCAACCCATTTTGGTCAATGAGCCTAGTGTGCAAGACACCATTAGCATTCTCCGAGGCATCAAGGAAAAATATGAGGTTCATCACGGCGTCCGAATCACCGACGGCGCACTTGTGGCTGCCGCAACCTACTCAAACCGCTACATAACCGACCGATTTCTCCCGGATAAGGCCATCGACCTAATGGATGAGGCAGCCAGCTCGCTGCGACTTCAGCAAGAAAGCAAACCAGAGGATATAATGCGCCTTGACCAGAAGATTATGACGATTCAGATTGAGTTGGAGAGTTTGAGGAAAGAAAAGGACGTGGCAAGTCGAGAACGTCGAGAGAAACTTGAATCAGACCTGAAGAAGCTCCAAGAGGAAGAGAAGGCACTCACTAAAAGATGGGACAAGGAGAGGGCTCAGATTGAAGCTTTGAAGAAGGTGCAGGAAGATCTCGACAAGGCACGTATTGAGCTCGAACACGCTCAGAGAAGTGGCAATTTCGCCCGTGCTTCCGAACTACGCTTTGGAGTTATCCCGAACCTTGAAAGCAAGCTTCCAAAGGACGGCGAGACGGGGCGAAATACCGAAGGCCCAGGTACGCTCATTCACGATTCTGTAACTGCTGACGATATCGCGGCTGTGGTCTCAAGAATTACCGGGATACCCGTGACAAAGCTCACCTCTGGCCATATTGAAAAGCTTATCCATATGGAAGAAACCCTTCGCCAGTCAGTGCGTGGGCAGGACGAAGCTCTGAAAGCCGTTGCCGACGCAGTGCGAATGCAACGCGCCGGTCTCAGCGGCGACAATCGCCCACTAGCAACATTCTTCTTCCTAGGCCCCACTGGTGTAGGCAAAACCGAGCTGTGCAAGAAACTCGCCAGCTTCTTATTCTCCACCGAACAAGCAGTGGTGCGGTTTGATATGAGCGAGTTCCAAGAGAAGCATACTATATCGCGGCTAATCGGAGCACCATCAGGCTACGTTGGGTATGACGACGCCGGCCAACTAACGGAAGCCGTGCGACGGAAGCCGTATGCTGTGCTTCTATTTGACGAATTCGAGAAGGCTCACCGTGATATATCATCCCTACTGCTACAAGTTCTCGACGAGGGCTACCTCACGGACGCTCAAGGGCATAAGGTCGACTTTAGAAATACTATCATCGTCCTTACGTCTAACCTAGGTGCGGATATCCTCGTAGGCAACAATCCTATACACCACTACTCAGAGACACCTGATGGCGACGTCAGCCCAGAGGTACGGAAAGCAGTTATGGATGTCGTAGCTTCCAATTACGCCCCCGAATTCCTGAACCGCATCGACTCATTCATCATCTTCAAACGATTGAAGCTTGACGCTCTTCGTGATATCGTCGATATTCGGCTTCGAGAGCTGCAGCAACGTCTCGACGACCGACGCATAAAACTACATGTCAACGACGATGTGCGTGCATGGCTCGCTGAACGTGGATATGATCCCAGATTTGGCGCGCGGCCACTCAACCGTCTTATCACGACAGAGATTAGCAACGGCCTTGCGGACAAGATTATTAGAGGAGAGCTTAGGGTTGGTGATACTGCCGGCGTCCGCATTAAAGAGGATAAGAGCGGGCTGGAAGTTTTCACGGAGGTGTCTGCTTCAGAGTCCGCTTCCGAGCCTAGCTCGGAATCTTGAATCTGACGAGTTAAAGGAAATCGAAGCAGTGTAGTAACATGTATGAGTATGAAAAAGCATTGGCGGCGCATCTAGGGAACGGAAGGTAACTTCATGTTGATATTTGGTCGTTGACAAGGATGTACAAAACTTTACTCTAAGGCTCTTATATGTCATTGAGATAATGTGTTATGATTATAAAGTATATAGGTGTAAATATCTGTATATGGAAATCTACTCTCACTAACTAAATTTGTGCTATCTTTTGTTAGATAATGATCTCTGGGCTTAAAGCCACGCCTACTTATGAGCCTAGTCCCTCACCCGGGACTATAACACGAAAATTTAAAGTCTTCGAGGTTCTAGGTCAGAATCACCACGCCGTGACCTCGTGTGGTATTAGTTCCAACAACAAGTACTAGCCAATCTAACTGATCAGTGAGATAGTTAGGTGCGGGAGGTTTCGAAATTACCAAACTACCAAGGGTCGGGGGCTTATTTGTTTTAAATCTTGATTCGCTTCCCGCACGCTACACGAATTGCTACTTAGCTTACCTACTGGTAGCAAATCATAACAAATTCTTATAATCTGGGGGAGGGATCAAGCTGCTAGTTAAATCAGTCGACCTCCTTCCTCTATCTTCGATCCATAGCTGAAGTCGTTAAAAGCAAATTTCCCGATTCACCCAGCTACCATTGGGGTTGCTCTTTTTGGACAAGAAGCTGAGTGCCTAGGTAGGAGAATAGATCCTTATCGCTGGTACATATTAGAAGTGTTGGGATTTTGATGCATACATGGGTAGTTCGCACTGTTCCACTCATGTTCAATACCCGTACACGATCCTTGATATCCTCGGTGGCTTGCACGATGTAGCCACAGACCGGACGACTTGGCACCTAATATGGGATATAGCACTTCTATATCCTTAGGCATTACACTTTATCAATATGTGTGCGCGACGGAAAAGAAGGGTACATATATCGCAATTCATATGTAATGAAGGTGATAGTCTGATAAAACACACGTGAGCAGCACTATTTGTCGGAGTAATACTTCTCTAATTACTATGTGCATGCCAATAGTAGGCCATTCATCTGGCCTACATGACCACTACTTGTCAGCTTCAGGTTCAGCTGCATGAAGATGCATTGGGCAAGCATCAGCCAGAGAAAACGTGGCATTAAGACCCATGATGAGGCTCGGCAATGTTCACCTCACTTCCACCACCCAATTCATCCTCCCTATAACCCAGTACGCTGTATTAACCATGCGACTTATCAAGGTCGACGACAGCGGCCTCACGCTAACGAAAGAATACGCCCATGGCGACAAGATACCCCCTTACGCCATTCTCTCGCACACATGGGGCCACAAGGACGATGAGATCTACATGAGAGATATCCAGGACATCAAATTCAGGCAGAAGGCCGCATACCGTAAGCTTTTGTTTTGTAGCACCAGAGCAACATCCGACGGCCTGCAGCATTTCTGGATCGACACGTGTTGCATCGATCAGGCCAACACGGTTGAGCTCACGCGAGCCATCAACTCCATGTTCAAATGGTACAAAAACGCGGCAAAGTGCTACGTGTACTTGTCGGATGTGCCGAGGACGAACGACACGCCGCCCGTCACGTCATCCTTTGTGCCGCGCCCTCGGTCGTGGGAGCCCGCGTTTCGCGCAAGCAGATGGTTCACGCGCGGATGGACGCTGCAAGAGCTCCTCGCGCCACAGGTAGTCGAGTTCATCTCGAGCGATGGCGTCAAGCTCGGCGATAAGGTCTCGCTGGAAGATGAAATACATCAGATAACGGGGATCGACCTCGATGCCCTCCGCGGGAGCGATTTATCTGATTTCAGCTTTGAGAAACGCATGTCATGGGTCGAAGGTCGCCAGACGAAGGAGGAAGAGTACGTGGTTTCAAGTGACATGTCCCTTCCTCTCACTAAAGAATGAATGAAATAATGACTACATCTATAAGTAGTAGTCTGTCTATCTGGCGTCTAACTCTTAGCTCGCGCAGAGACATAGTCTACTCCTTGTTAGGCATCTTCGGCGTCTTCTTGCCGCTCATCTACGGCGAAGGCAAAGACCATGCTCATAGACGACTCCGTGCAGAAATCGAAAGGTTACCCGTAGCTTCTCAAAGCTCCTCAAGCATTTCTACACCTACAACTGTCAAATCGTGGACGACGGCAACGACAACAACAACAACAACAAACGATAGCCGGGCATCTACGCCCGCGACAGTCAGGTCACCGTCATGGGCGAGAAGCGCCGAAAGTTCGCAGAAATCCAGTGTAGTCATCTGTGATAAGTGTTCGTTCGGTGCCCATTTACCAAATTCGTTCAGAAAGAGTGCCGGCTAACAAAATCACCCAAAGGCGGTGAGCCCGGCCATTATGCAAACGATGTGCACTGCTATAAATGTTTGTATCCAACTAATTACGATGCCGGACCATGACCATATAGTAGTGATTGCCGGTCGCTAACCAGGATCCATAGGTGGTAAATATGGCCACTACGCGAACCAGCCGCACTGTTATACGTGTAAGTTGCATCCACACAGCCATCGTTGTGATTCTTGTAGATGTTACGTAGTACGGGTTGCTAACCATCTACCATCAAGGTGGAGAGTTTGGTCACTACGCGGCCGAGCATAGATCCAAGTCTTATACGTCCGATATCTGCAGCAAATGTAAGTGTCACTCACCTCCTAGTATAATCCGTGAATCCTAATACATAGATTAGGCGGTGAATATGGTCATACAGCCCAAGACGTTCATTGCTATCGATGTAGGTGCCAAAAACCCACAAGAACCTCGACAAAAACTAATCGTAATTAACAAGGCGGCGTATACGGCCATTATAAACCGGATTGCCAGGAGGAGGACGATGACGATGACGATTCAGAAGGATACACTTCAGGGGACAGTGATGGTTACTGATGTTTAGTATACATGTCAAGACTCGTACATCGAATACTATGTAAACTAGATACCTCCGCAGCGTGAATACATCACGGGGAAAAGGG
This sequence comes from Lasiodiplodia mahajangana, assembly GCA_029590625.1. Taxonomy (NCBI): domain Eukaryota; kingdom Fungi; phylum Ascomycota; class Dothideomycetes; order Botryosphaeriales; family Botryosphaeriaceae; genus Lasiodiplodia; species Lasiodiplodia mahajangana. The sequence continues at coordinate 6,627 of JAPUUL010000589.1, forward strand.
AATTGATGTGATGATGTAGTATATTGTCATAAGGACGGTTAATTAGACGAAGCTATACTACTCGTCGCTATCCCTGACTCGCCTGATGTTGTAAGATCAGTCTCGTCTTCGGCCTTTACCTCTAGGCCGTCAACAAGGAGGATGTGTCGTATTGGCACTGGTTCTGCCAGCACGACAGTCTCAATGCCAGCCGGGCTCATTTCTTCGGGACCCATAGGCAGCGCATCGACATCAATATCCATGTTCAATAGCGCCCTAAGGATTACCGAGCTTCCCGCCTTACTCATGACCTCGTTTGCCTCCTTGCACAGCTCCGAGCACACGCACTCAGGACATCCCGACTCACAGTGGCAATGCTGAACACGTTCCAGCGCCTGAACAAGAAGCGTGTCGATGAATTCAAAAGCCTTGGTGCTAATCCCGGACCCATTGGCACCTCCCTTCGCATCATAGAACGTCAGACGAGCTGGACGTTTCCTCGAGGTTTCCCTCTGTGCAAATTCTTTCAAGCCCACCTTGCATTCAGTTCGGACGTCGCCGGGCATGCTTATGACAAAATTAGGCATCAGACTCATGATAGCATGTTCCGCGGCGTGAATAGCTCCGGCTACGTGAAGACGGCGATCGACGAGAATCTCGAGGGCTCGCTTTGGGACGTCTAGCCACATGCCCTTGCTATGTCGAATGATAGGAGGATTATCAACTTGAATAGCGTCTAGAATCCGCCGGCGCTTATCGACCTTGAAATAGCCAAAGACATTCTGTGTGATACGGATTGAGCCATGAAATGCCCGAGACAACGACTTCGGAATTTTGCGGATAGCTTCGCACTCTACAGGGTCAATATCGGTAAAATCTCTCTGCTGTGTCGTCCATTCCACCTTGACCTTTTCCACCTTTGCTATCTTACGATCAGGTTGAAAATCGCGAACAAGGTAAGAGTTGCCTTGATGGAGGAAGATGGCACCATCATACAAAGTGAAGAAAGCCCTTGACGCCTCAAGTTCCTCTAGAACAATATTCTGCCCATGTGAGATGTCGACAATGGCGAAGTGGTCGTCTTCAGTGTCCCGAATAGCCACGAATTTCGCTGGCGTTGGTCGAAACCTATCGTGACAGTGATAAAACCCCAATTCATCCTTAATTAGACGCTCCTCGGATAGCTTGGCGAGATCGGGCGTAAAATAATGTGCGTCTTCAGCTGGCCTAATCGGCATCTCATAAGCTGCGCATTGTACGTGACCTTCGAGCACAAGCATGTTGCTGAGATCCACCTGCAGCTCGCAGTTTGGCTTGGTGAACAGCTCATTTGGATTCTGCATGTAGTGTTGATCGGAAGGGAAGCCATCCCCAACAAGAATAGAAAGTGAGTCTTTATTTCTTCTACCCGCTCTCCCACTCTGTTGTCGCAAATTCGCAATGGTATAAGGAAACCCGAGAGTGATAACACAGTCTAGAGTACCTATATCGACGCCGAGCTCAAGGGCTGTGGTCGCGATGATGCCCATCAATTTGCCTTCAAACATCTCACTCTCTATTCTGCGACGATCCTGCGGTGTGTACCCACCACGGTATCCCATCACACGAGCCGCGCATTCGGACCGGCCAAGTGATTCAAGCTCAAATCTCGTGGCTGTAACTAGCTCTTCGCATTGCTTCCGGACTCGACAGAACGCTATAACACGGACGCCTCTTAGAATAAGTTGACAGAAAAGGCGAGCGCACTCCGCAAGAGCGCTCCCACGGCCGCTCGACGGATCGCCGGGGTCTCTATAAGGTGTGTTCCAGCAAATGAACTCTTTTCGACCAGAGGGCGAGCCGTCAAAATCAATAAGGTGCACCTTTTCGATGCCAAATATTGTCTTAAAATGCTCTTGTGGGTTTGCCACAGTAGCAGAACAGGATATGAACCTCACGCGGCGATTGCCCACCGCTGCACAAATTCGTCGAAGTCTCCTCATAATAAATGCAACATGAGACCCCATCAGACCATTGTAATAATGCAATTCGTCAACTTGAGAATGGTCAGTAACCTACTAGGTAGGCTATATGGAAACAACTCACCAACTACATAACGTAGGTTTCTAAGAAATGTCCTCCATCTATCCTCTTGGGGCAATATCGTGATGTGTAGCATATCCGGGTTAGTAAAGATGATTCGAGCTTCATCGCGTATCTGATTCCGCTCGGACATGGGTGTATCACCATCAAATGTTTCAACAAGCGCATGTTCCAACCCAGTTAAGTATCCGAGCATTTCCTTCAAACTTCTCTTTTGATCTTGGGCTAGCGCTTTCGTGGGAAATATATACATCGCACGGGTGTCAGGATCTTGCTCTAACGCATGCAGGACAGGAAGTTGATATATCAACGACTTCCCAGAGCTTGTAGATGTGGAAACGACAACATTGTGTCCAGCTTGTAGGCTGTTAATGGCTTCAGCTTGATGGGCGTAGAATTGAATGATGCCTTTGGCGTTATAGAGAGCGTTGACCATGTCCTGACTTAACATGAAATCAAGTTCGCCATAAACGGCTTCTTGGGCATCAAAGACGCGATGGCCATCGGGTACAATCTGGCCTGTGTACCATGGACTATCCTTGAGTTCTTGGACGATCTCAGGAATGCCCTTTCTCTCTTTTGGGATGGATTTCGGAATGGTACTTAGCTCCGGTTTTGGGGTGAGGGACTCAGGTTTAGATGGAGCTGGAATATACGCCTCAGCCTCTTGGCATAGAAGAACTTCTGGGTCAAGTTTCTCTTCAACGCAGCGGTTAAGGAAGGTACTTATGGCATCGGAGAATTTCTGATTGCGCTTCTCGATCAGGGTAGTCATTTGCTTTTGACTGTACACCGGCATCTTTAGATCTTCATCTCGGAGTCGTCTAGACGGGTTCACCGGTTCCCCAGACTTTTTACTCTGAACTTGCCGCTTCAGATCACCGTCCACGAACTCAAAAAAAAGCACTTCATTTACACTAGGAGGTAGATCATCCGGGTGTCGGCTTCCGATATCATCCATGCCCGTTAGACCTCCTACCGATGCGTCAGGGGCCGGTCCCTGCGTAGTGATGTGTTTCGAACGGCCAGACTTGAAGGTCATGTCCCGCTCGGAGCCTTTAATATCAATCTGGAGCATGACTTCATCTACGTAACCAAAATAGATGCCCTCGGGCCGTATTGACACGATTGCGGCTACGTCTTCGATGGTCAACTCTCGTTTCGTGTGGGACTCGACAGCCGAACGAATAGTATCGAACGTTGTAGCGAGATGCTTCCTAGTAGAACAGAAGGTGAAGACCAAGTTCAGAGCTCGGTGAGTTTTCTCTAACTCAGTAAAACGTGGGGGCCAGTCAATCAAGCACTCGACAGCCTGTGTGTCCGCTGTAGTCTTTTTCTTCCTTGGCCGGCCCGGTGCACCTTTCTCCGCCGCCGGTTCTTTTGGATAATGCTCTATGCCGGCGCCGCCATGATCTGTCTTTGGACCAGTGGCATCACCGGGATCTACATGGCTGGTCGAAGGAACGCTGTCTCCAGACGGGGCTTGTTCTTCATCGCCATTCGTTCGCCTCCTCTTACGCCTGATGATTCTATTGGAGACAGTAGCAGCCTTGAGAGAAGACATCTCACTTATAGTCGAGATGCATCAGGCAGCATGGATATGTAGAAAGCGCCATATGTCCAGACGGCATAGCTTGGCAAACCACTTCGATAAGAAGTTGTTAATTAAGACCCTTTCAAGCCACAGACCGCGTCGTCTCAGACCTTTGTTCGCATCCTGGAGTGGCGCGAAAGCACGTGACGTCATTTATCAACTACAATTGCATTAAGCCGTATTTTCCACATCGCTATATCGGAGATAGTGCTATTTGAAAAGGGCAGCGCGGGCATCAATATAATGGTCTAGATAGGATGTACCTACAACGATATTTATCGTAAGACTTCCCAGATCCCAACCTTCTCTCCCATGTGAACGAACTATTTGTCTTATCTCGAAACTCCCAGGCAATTTATGTATGCTAGTCTCTATGAAACCCACACATTTCCCAGGGACTCTATGACTATAACTCATCCGTCTAATCGCACTCATCAAACTCGACCTCTGACTCCACGCTCGAATCTGTTGCCGTAAGGACGGGAATATTCACATATGCGTCTGGGTCGTCCTTGTCCAAGATATGGATGTTTTCCTCCACAACCTCACAGGGATCAGCACCATACCAGACCATGATGTCAGGCTTCTCGCGACGAAGTGACATGACTGCAAACTCGGCCTACAAGGTTGGAACCACGAGTTAGCAATTTCTCTATAAAATCAGTGGGGAAGTATAATGCTATGGACTAAGCCAGACACACGAGCCTAAGCCTAGAAATTAAAAGCACATGCATGCGGATGATTACAAGATGTCCGTATAGCATGCATAAGAGGGAGAGGAAGGTAGATGAAAGGGACTTACCTGGTTCTTCCAACTCGCAAAGCGATACTCGTACTCTTCTCGGTCGTACTTGGTACCGCGGAAGACGATGCGGTCGAGGTTGTAACGGAACCTGGACTTGAAGTAGACCTGCAACGAGGCTGGTTTGACCTCATTTGCCGGTCCACGTACGCGGATCACTCGCGACGGCAGCTGCTGGAAGCCCAGGTGTTGTGGCATGGGGTTGAAATATAGGGGCTTCCACTCAGCCACCCGCACGCGATTCCAACAGGCGCGGAGTTTGATCCCGTCCAGGTGTCGATCCGGCAGGAGCACAAGGGCACGGGTATTCATCTCCACGGGCTCGAGGTCGATAAGGGTCGGCTCCTCCAACTCAGGACCTATCAAGTCATCCCAATCATCGCTAACAGAAGAAACAGAGGAATCGCCGACCCGTTTAGCCCACAAGTCAGTTGCAGCTCGGGTGACTAGCGGCACGCGCAGGGTCCCGTCGTTGATAGCCTGCATGGTATTCGCGGCATCGACGTGGCGGAAGAACGTAATGGTGACGGCGGCGGTGCGATAGCCCGGGTTGTCTTGGCTGAAATTGGCTGCGCGAATCCTACCACGTCCCTCAAGCATGTCCATGAGACCCTTGTATGAGGCACACTCGCGCGGGAATCCGGTCACCCACACTAGAGCACTCGGAGTTAGCTATCGCCATCCTGGGTATCATACACAAGGATCTTAGAAGTTTCCAGGCAGGACTTTCATCAGAAGGGAGAGTCTATGCTCTGGGTGTCGCCAAAACAGGAAGAAAATAGCCCCGGAAAATACTTACAGTTAGTGTTCTCGGAATCCGGAATCGCCGCCGAGTGATTCGACGCTACATTCGGGTCGCCACGGTAGTTGTGAGACACACCCGCTCTCACATTACGGAACGAGTCCTCTTTCGCCGTGGCCGTGTCGATAGCGCCGCCAACGAACGCAAAAAGTCGAGGTGGAGTTGTAGCGGTCGGGGCTGGCGCTCTCCAGTTCATGCTCAACTCGGCTTTGGACACTAGGTATCTTTGGAATTTACGGTCAGAATCGCTCGCCTGAGCCGCACGAGTTGGACTAAAGTGTCGATACATGGTGTATCTTTGAGCGGGTGATAAACTCGAAGATGAATTGGAAGATAGAAGAAAGTATTTTGGTAGCTAAGGCTAGTTGAGAAGAATGATTGTACTTGGTTCAGTATGCTTGGGACAGCCTGGAGTTGGCTATTCAGAACCTGATAGATACTGATGAGGTCAGGTGTAAGCATAGCAAGTCTAGGAGGAGAGGTCCCCTATGCCATATAAATAGTAATTCAATACTACCAATCTAGAGCCATCCATGGCAACAGTAGAGGTGCATCCTCTCCCCATACTAGACCTAGGATAGGGTACGGTGATCAAAGTTTTTGATCATGTGTTTCCATGTTTGCTTGAGGGTCTTGTTTCAGTTGGGCTCTGTACAAGTAAAAACAAATATATACTTATATGTAGTTGGGGGTTGTGGTTTCGAGTAGTCTTCATATCAAAGTATGCAACCGAGTAGCTGCTGAGCCTTACCCGAAGATGGAGTGTGCTTGCATGCCTCATGTCAATGGAAGACTACCCACTCTCAATCTCACATTCTGAGACGCCAAGGCAGCAATCATTCACTTATAGCTGGTGTGAAATGATTGTCAGGTTCTGGCTCGTTTGTGAGCTCTCAGGTAGTTAAACAAAGATGATGGTAGAATAGAGAGTAATACTTGAAACTACTGCACCTTGCCTTTTCACTAGCTTCACATGCCATATTATCTATCTTGACATGTTTGTCAATTTCTTGATCAAGACTTCAACTATACTAATTAAGATATAGATACAATGGTGTTCAGAATAGGTGTTGTTGAGCTTTATAGGAAGTCCGTTCTGTTACTTGTATACAGGTGTTTCCCTCTATATGCTCAAACTAATGTCCATTATAACTATAACATACATTCGGTCAATAGTATTAATAGCATTATCCCTTTAATTTGGTAGACCATAACAGCTCATCTATTTCTATATTCGTAAATCCAGAACATACTCCCGGAAGGCTCTCTTAACCTTATTTACAGATAGGGTAGAGATGCCCCAGGTGAGACCTTTAAATACCACAATTATGATAAGTTTAACACAAATCATTATAACCCAGAAGCTTACCTCAACAAATTGCTTATACTTTGAGCAGTGACTAGATAATTTCAGGGTTGTACTAAGATGCCCTAGTTAATAAGGCACTGGAAGCATCACCACAACCGGTAATCAACGCTTAAGCAGAAAAAAGTAAAGCCAGCTACAAAACTCTCGTCTATGAATTCTACCAATAGACAAACAGCTATCACGAGGCTTCTAATACGAATGGCAAGATATAGGTAGGTCCTGGATACTTGTTGACGCAAAGGATCCCCAACTACTACTTCTGATAGCTAACTATCTAGATACAAATACCCCCTATGTTCCCGTACCTTAGGGGCGGAGGCATGTAGCTATGGGTAGTCATGGTCATGACAGCAGCCAAGGCAGTCAAAAATGACCTCAAGTTATGGAAAATTCTAGAGTTGAGTTTACGTTAAGGGCCTCTCAAGAACAAATCCTTAAACTAGAGTCCGCCTAATAGCCACTTAACATGAACGTAAGAGTGTGGGTAACATCTCCTGTACCCAGAGCTGAATGTAATACCAGCTAGCATGCAATTTAGTACCAGCTCTTCATGGTTATAACTACATTACAAGTATTACGGAAATAGGGGTATGTAGTCTCCTCTTCTCTATTTGCGTAAATCAACGAGCTGTTAGAAGTGATATCACACGGAGATTACCGTACGGCACCGCGAATTGATAAATGGTAAATTCTTAGACGAAACTAAAAAGTTCATCGTAGACCGGAATATCTTAACCAAACTGAAGGCTTTAGGGATTAAGACGCGCAGTAGAGTGTGCAACCCTACCTATTGCCATTCGAAACATCTAGGCGTCGAAGCTAGGAATAATCAAAAACACTGAATAGGAGCAAATGACGGTGCAAACAAGTCTGAGAATTAGAGGGAAAGCGACGACACGCTGCTCAGAGACGAGGCTGAGTTGGTGTCAATGTTGCTTGCTTTCAAAACTATTCTTATTATATTTAGATGTATTTATATCGATGTTGGGCGACTAGATCGCCTAGCAATTGAGGCTACCTCCCTTATGCTATCCTCTATTGGGTATGTTCTCCTGTCCGGCTGGCTCCAAAACAAACGCAAAGAGTTATCCATACACCCCAGCAGTAGTAGCCTTGAGTGGCAGCGCCCTCTCCTCAAAGAAACATGATAACCACACTATCGTGATTACCATTATCGTCGTCGGAATCAAACACATTCTTGGATCCCAACTAGAAATGCATCTGTGTTGCAACATCCAAAACACCTTTCTTGGTCCTTTAGCAACTCAGATATTATGTTCGTAGAAAGTAGACGCTCACACGTAGTCGGGTCTTGCTCTCAAGGAAGCACCTCAGCCCGTGGAGATTTTACAGTTCGCCTTTTGCGTGGTCGAGTCGTGTGGCCGTTGGCCTCAGATTCGTCGGCCTTGCGCTTTGGTGAAGAACTCGCAGAAGAACTCGCAGAAGAAGTACCCGGCCTGTCACCTGATGGGGTGTTTGGTAGAGTATTCGGTATAGGAGAAGCTCGTGAAGCCGGTCCTTGGTAACCACTGTCTTTGTCTTTAGAGGCTGGGAGACTCGATGACGCCTGATCGTGATCAATATTTTGGCGCGATGGAGTATGCTCCGATTTAGGTCTCTGTGCTTCCCCATTATCGCCACCAGGAGCATCTGCTAAAGGCTTGGAGGGATGAGTACAAGCAGGTTCACCAGCGGCGCACTAGACCGACTGAAGTTGAAGCTGCACACTCTCGACCTCACTTAGGAAGCTTTTAGCATTGGCCGCATTCATCTGTTAATATCATTAGCTAACATTGTTCGGTGACGTAGAATAGAGTGTCATATACCTTTATCTGAACGCTGACCGCACCCTCGTCTTCGATGGCCGTAAACAGTATGTAGGTCGCCTTGAGACTTGATTTCTCTTGAAACTTCATGGTTGGGATAATAGCAGTGTTGAGAATTACTCGGTGCGTTGAGTCTTGTCGCATAACTAAACGTACGACTTTGGACTCGGCGTTCTTCAGAGCAGATGCATCGAAAGTTCCCGAACGGGGCGTCTCAGGGTCGTCGGCGCGGACGCAAGCCATAGGGACATTTATCTTTAGGTTGCCAGCGCCGCGTTCTTTCCACGAATTACTTGTTTTGTCGAGATTATACAATTTACCACGTACTTGGATGATTGTGGCTTCACCCGCTTCGCCGTCATCAATAGCCACTGTCGTAGGTCAGTACAAATAGAATGTCACGGTTGCGCTGTGTCGTCTCACCTCGCTGGAGTTTCGTCTTCTTCTTATCTTCTGCCTCTACAGCCTTGTCCTCTTCGGCATCTTGATTCACAGTGTCGTCCTTGTCGTTCTCTGAGGTGCTGCCATCTTCCTCCTCCTCGCCTTCTCCTTCGCTATCGCTAGCAGGCGCACCGAATGGCTTCGTTGGCTTGCTGCTCTTCAATAGTTCACCGGGCTTGCCAAATGTAGTGAGCTGAGGTCCCCCTAAGCCACCACCAAAACCTCCAAATACACCAGGCCCAAAAGGTTTGGATGAAGTAATTTGACCAAAGGGGGACTTGGCATTGTTGATACCGCTGTTGAAGATAGACTTGCTAGTGGTAGATGGTAATGCAAACGGTGATTTTGTAGAAGAGGGATTGGCAAATGATGATAGCGTCTGACCCGTGCCGGCCTGTAAGAATGGTGATGGCTGAGCAGCAAAACTAGACATTCCAGAGTTTTTGAAGGCGGACGCGGTGGTTGTGTTTTTTGTTTTCAGCAACGCCTTGTCGCCCTGGGTGTCAGTCGGCTTATCAGCAACTGACTTGTCGGAAGTTGACTCGTCGTTTTTTACTCTTCTCAGTAAAAGAGGTATTACCGTCTCCTGACGGTGGTGATGCCTGCGCGGGGGGAGTTAGCTACAGGTGTTTGCCAAGAATCTGAAGTACTGTAATAGTGATAGTGGTAGCGCATACCGTAGTAGTAGTGGGGTCAGCCTTGGACTCGCTCGAGATATCGCGAGGGCGTTTTTTTTCAGGCTCAGAGCGATTGGTGCGGTTTAGCGAAGCGGTCCCGTTGGAACCAATGGGCGAGACATCTCCATCGGCGTTGGCGCCAGTCGGGGCATCCCTGGACTCGTC
>JAPUUL010000059.1:0-33350 GCA_029590625.1 Lasiodiplodia mahajangana
GGTATAGGCGCGGGAGCCGCCGCAGCGGGTTCTTGAGCGCCCCCAGCATCCCCAGCATCTTCTACATTTTGGTGGACCGGAACAACCTCTGCAGCTTCAGCGATGGCCATACTAGGTTGTCGAGCTTCCAGACGGGCTCCCTCTAGTTCCTCACGCACTTTCTTAGCCTTCTCTGAATTCTCACGAAACGAGGGCCCCTTGAAATATACGGTGCAAGCACCTATAACGGTTAGGAATGCCGCGCCAGCGAGGATACTAGAGGCCCACGGGAGGTTCATCCCATATTCTGCGCCAATTTTCGTATAGAAGGGTATAGCAGGAACAGTAAAGATACCGGCCAGCAGATCTCGAGCCAGACCGTTTCCGCCCGTTGCTGAAGCAGAAAACCTACCATACGCACACACCATGTAGTCAATAGTGGACATATAGATGGAATAATTTGCAAAACCAATCATTGTTGTCCCAACCATAGAGCCAATCCAGTGGTGAGGGGGTCGACCCGCCCAGCCGAAGATAATCAGGCCCGCGGGAAGAAACGGTGCCGTCCAAAGCAGAGGACACAGCCTCATTTCGTATTGTGTATGTTCATCGTCAGGATTCATCTCTCGCCGCCGCTGGCTAAATTTGAAGACGGGGATGAATGACACCCAAGCTATGGTATAGCCAATGGCGAAAGGTATAAAAGCGAGACCTATCTGCCAGCAGTTGAAGTCCCACTGCTTATATACGAGGTTCATAGATTGGATCTGGATAAAGACGATAGCATCAGACACCCCGGAGAGCAGGGATAGCCAAAACACAATGGGCTCTCTCACGAGCATCTCAAACGCTCGTGACCAGGTTTCCATCAACTCCTTACGGTCGAAACGTTCGCGCAGCGGCGTCTTCTCGCCAGGTCCACGTACGTGGGGATCCATGCCTGTCTCCCTCATATCTTTGGCACCCAAATCGCTTAGACGCGCGGGCTGCGTCTCAGAGACAGTAAGACCATGAAGCAGCTGAACAGCAGCACCAAAAATGAGTTGGATCCAAGTACACCAGCGCCAGGCCTCTGTCGGGGGAAGCAACTCAACAAACCCTCCAATAATCGGTCCCAAAATCGAGCCGAAGACTGACGAAAAAACACTAGGGAAGTCGTTGAGAAATTAGTAGGCGCGTAGTGGGATGTGTTAGAGATAGGATAACTTACACGAATGCGATCGCATACTGTTGACTTTCGCTATCATACAAGTCGGAAACCATGCCGAGAGTCACACTCCCACCTGCAGTTGACAGTCCACCCAGGGCCCTACATACCAACACCGTGGTAATGTTCGGAGCCAAGGCAACCGCTAAAGTCCAGATGTTGGTCAGGGTTAGGGAGCCTTGTAGGATCCATTTTCTGCCGATCTCCTCGGACCAGGGGGCCCATAACTCGCACCCAAAAGCATAGGTGATTAAGAAAAGTGCAGCACCACAGCGCGCAACCTGTTCGGAGACGTGGAATTCCTCGGCAATACCAGCAATGCCGTTAGAGTATAGCGACGTGTTAAAGTTCATGGAGGTTTGCACGAAGAAAATGACGGTTAAGGTCCACCATTTTTTCCGGGTCGAGAAAGAATAGCCCAAGTACTTTTCGGCCTCTGCTGGTGTTATCGTCCGCCAACTGATCTGTGCGTTCACCGGTTCCTTCTCGGCATCACGGGCTCCATCTATCGCGGTGGCAACCTGAGCAAGGGGTGCTTGGCTATTCTGCGAAACGAACGATGCGACAGGGCTATTTCCATGGCTGGCGACATGTACAGATTGATGCCCCTCTATCTCGTCCTTCGGCGGTTCCAGGGGAGGGTCCTTAGCTACGGCCTGAACCAATTCCTCCGCCGGGTTCTTCACTGGGCTCTGTGAGCCCGAGGACATATCCTGGTCCTCATCCATAGTATCTAAAGAAGTAGGTACCTCAGTAAGTATGGTAAAAAGGGACGCCAGTAGCAAAGGCCGGTGTAGTTGATAATAAGGAATGAGGCGAATATATTCCCAGTAAGAAAGAGATGCTATTCGAAGGGGCCTGCTCGTCTCCCAGGTGGAACGATTACGAATAATCGACCAACGACACGGGAGGACGCAGGTTACTGAGAAAAGAGGAGAAGAGCGAGTAGAACGGCGGGGAAAAGCAAGTCGAGGATATGGCTTTCCTTCCTCGCAATAGAGTTTGGAAAGTGGGTGCACGCAGTTTACGTTTTTGTGTTCATGCCGTAGCCAACCATCGCTAAGTAAGTAGACACTATCGTAAACAGACAGTAGTAGCTGCATGCTACCGGTATGTGTTCATACCACCTTATGTAGGTAGGTAGGTATATGTATATGTAAGTACCTACTTCAGGTCGCCTACATGCACTTACTACAAAGTAAAAATGCGCATGCGAGTAATGTAGCAAATATAACATTAAGGATTGTGGATAAAGTCCGGCAGGCGACTTCCAGAACTACACGGGTTGATACATTTAATACCTTCATCTGCTTTCTACCTTCACCATGATGGGGAATGCATCCTGAGCAGGCGGTGTGAGGGAGTTGACGTCACATTTCCATTACATATGATTTGGTAGCATGGCATGGAAGCCGTGGGACTTCCTCAACATATTTGATATCAAAGATCCTAGCACCGCGCTATGTTCAGTTGAACAGATATTGAAATCTCCAACTAGAGAGCTAGCGAATAAATATAGTCGCCATTATAGTATTCCATGACTTCGATACATTTCCTCACGTTTTCTTCGATCCAGGCGTATGGATTGAGTTATTATTTAGTGAAAACCTGATGAGTAAACAGTTGCTAGAGAACCAAACCCACGATATCCCTAGAGAAGGGAAAGAGCACAAGGCCCTTAGGCTCCACTTTGTGGCACAGTATAAGGTTTATAAGCTCCTTAGTCCGGCTTTATGCTTCAGCATACAGCGGTAGCTAAAATCCGGGCATAGCCATACAGCGCAGCATCGTAATTTCATGGTGTACGCCAGTCATCAACGCCTTGTATGAGTCGTAGGTTCATCTTATGCTTATCAATCTTATAAAAAAGCACTACCGAACCCCCAAAGGTTGAGATAGAGGCCATACTAGCTTACCGGAGTTTATCACGCAATTTTAAGAATTCGAAGAAATGTGAACTAAGCAAGTATACCGAATGGCGGCATCCCCGAACTCCGCTCCGAAGATATCAAGTCCGGTTGAATGAATCGATGCTAAAAAAAATATGATTCCTACACAAGGAACTGGTGTAGCTATCTATCGAATATAAATCAATTCCTACAATTCCTACATCTCGCATCGGATTAACAGTTCTAACAAATGCTTAGAACCCGGATGAACAGAAATCTGGGCTAGGCTGGGTGCTCGAGATACCATCCACTCATGCCCCCTGACCCCTTGATCCCTGCCGGGCTGCGAGTCTGGTGTCTAGTGTCATGTCCATGACCGGAGCCCTCCCGCATTACGAAGGAATGAAGCAGAAAACAAAACTTTATGTTAAGCTTGGAATAATTCTAGAAGACCGAGGCACAAGGAAGACTTACCGTGTAGTTATTAGCGGCTTAGGTTCGATTCTTTTCAGCGCTAATGGGTTTCGCTTTTAGCTCACCCGAAAGCAAGACGGAATAGGCTAGCTTTTCTAAAATAGACCAATCATGTGCATTAACGATGACGGACTACCTACTAGGGAAGTAGTCTAATCCACAATAGGTATAGATAGATAGTGCTGGAATCAAGCTTCAAATGCTCAATTCGATTACATCGTGATACTCAAATGGAACTAGCTGCAGACTAGAAATCCATAGACGCAATAACCCACAAGCTGAATACTACAAGAAATCCAGTCATGTTCACATCCACTAAGCGGCCGCTGCCACTCGTAGGCGTAGGCGTCGCACTAGAAGCCGTACCAGAGGTGTTGAGACTAGTCTGTCCGCTCGCGTCCTTGGTAAAGTTGCCCACTAAGCTAGCATTAGCAACCGCCGGCGCCGTGATGTCTCCGTAGGCGGAGCACGTGTCSTTAGCCGAAAGCCCCGCTGGACTGTGCGTCGTCCACCGGATGTACATCGTATTGTACACCTGCGCTTACGTTGTCAGATATACCTATAGGTAGACGGTAGCGAGGGTGTGGACGTAGCCCCCCCCGGTGTAAGTAATGGACAATGGACGTGGGGGTGGAGGAATGCATAGGGCTGTGGCTGGCTGGATATGTAATCTAGGTAGATGTGCGGCGCGTGAGATGCGCCAAAAACAACAACAAAAATACATGTCTCCTTATTTGATAGGATGTTCATGGTGTGTTCATGATGAGGTTTGGTACGGTATGCGACTTTTGCGAAGGGCAGGGCAGGGCAGGGCAGGGCAGGCTGGTTTAGGGGAGAACATGCGTAAATGTAACAGCCGCACCACCCGCATGCAAGCCAGATCGGTCCCGTTGCTTTCCAAGCCAAGGATCGATGCAATGCAGTTTTCCTCCTCCTTACGGTTCCTAAAAAGTACCTAACGCGAGATATGCCTATACATAGTGACGATGGTTGAAGATAGGGAAGGTAACACATGAGATGTGTGTGTGTGTGATTGTGGCTAGGTGGCCGGCATGGGCCCCGGAGAGGGAATAGGTCTGTATAGGGTATAGGGGAGAATCGGGTCGAAGGGAGATCTTCCTTCAATCTACCCTCTCGCAACATGTCATCGAAAGGGGGGGCTACCTATCCCTAGGCATAGGCATGTAATGTAGGTATGTACATACGTTAGACCACTCCGGGTGGTGATTCTTCAACTTGCATTGCAGCGCAACGGCCGTCATGAAATCCTATATGTTGAAGGCCACGAGCATAAGTCAGCTGAGTAATCCATGCTTTCATTTCTCTCTCTCGTGCAACGACATGTAACAATGTCTTGTCCTGTGCCCCTCCTAGATAGGGAATAAGTAGGCAGGTGGCTGGGAAAAGAGACAAGAAACAAAAAAAGGGGAATCAATAGTATATAGTAGCGGGCGCCATGTCGCGCGTGGGCGGAACTTCGAGGGAAATGAATTGCTCCGTATCATCTCTTGGCGTCGGTGTTTCGCAGCATGCAGCCTTATTAGGCATGTCGCCGGGTGGATTTTTACCACTCGGGGGCCAACCCGGCCTGTTATGGAGTCCCAGTCAGCAGCTGGGCTGGCTGGCTGGCTGGCTGGCTGCACGTTGGCTTGGGTAGTGTACCCAGGTAACCAGCCAGTTACAGTGTGTTGCGCTTTTTTGGCAGGCTTGCTTCCGTCATCCTACATCACATACATACGGTACATCCCATCCCATCCTGGCGTCGCTAGGTAGTTTCGTTGAGCGGTATGTAGCATCGGCGATACTGATACGGGATCAACGCTTTGCTTCCTATGGCGCAGCCTGGGCACTTCGACGTGCGTGTAACTGGAAGGAATGATTACATAGGCATGTGTGTATAGACGGTAGCTGTGTGGCACAGGGTTGCATGTAGTGTGTAGAGTGCTGAACCACTGCTTCACCCATGCCACAGAGCCTGAGCATTGCCCATACCCTATGCAATTCGACCTTTACGTACGTATAGACGCCGCTCTTTGCGCCGTGTGAATTCCTTCTCCCCGGGCGAGATGTCCGTGTAGATAAGCCGTATACATATGAAACGGCGCTTGGCGCAGACGCGGTCATAAACATCATGACTTGGAGGGATAGGTAGATGGATGGATGGATGAAAGGACGAGGCGTGTCGAAAAGACGGAACAGTAGTTAGTTCCAACAGAACTCACTCACCCATGTCTTCGTAAAGGTCTTGAACTTGAAGCTCCTCTCTAGTCCTTGGCCGCTAGAAATTAAGGCCCAGCGGCCCCCTTTGCCTGCCGAGCTCAGCAACTCCTCGAGAGCTGCCGTTAGGGCCGTCTCATCTGTGCCGGCCGAGAACTTGACCGTCGCGTTATTATTGTTGGCCATTATAGCGCTACCAACAGTTGATGACGAAGACTGGAAACGGTATAGCTGTGTTGTTGTAAGAGGCCGTATCTCTCTCGTGGCTTGCCTTGCCAGTGTCAGGCGTAGGATCTGAGAAGTAGTTTTGCCCCTGCTCATGAGAGCCCTCGTGTGACGTAGTGTCAGGCTGGCGTGGCAGGCAGACATTCGTCTAATAAGGTCGGGGCCGTCTCATATGATAGATATGGGTTGATGGGGAGCACTATATTCGACTTGTCGGTTGGATGACGGAGCCTGCGTGTGAATGAATGCTTACCGATTTGCCTAGCTTTTGATATCGGTAACAGGCTGGCTATCATGATTGTGACTTAGTAACAAATTTAGCATTGTCAGTTATGTTTTATGTTACCTAGATTACTACCCCTGTCAGAGCCCTGTATCATCACAACGACAACTCATCAATGATTAAGGTACATACTCTATGTACATAAGGTTAGGTTAAAGCTTACGTAATATTCTATGTGGGATATCCCTCATAACCTCACAAGGGTTGATGGTTAATTAGGCCGCGACTGGGGAGTATACGGTGCCTGTTAGGTATACCTACCCTGTTAGTCCGAGCTCACTAGTGATTACTGATCGTCTTTTAGACTCGCCCTGAAATTTATAGTGATAGCTCAGTTTTTTGCACGCAGGTAGACCGGACCGGCAGCCATTGCGGCAGATATCTTGATACCCTAGCCTCGCTGGGTTTATATAGTCGAGTAGGTAAATACAGTAGACGTTTTAACATGCCGAAATTACCTTCAACTAGTCGCCGTCTTTCACCATACTTAGTTGAGTTGGTCGAGTATACTGATACCGCACTGCCGGGACCAGATCCTGAGTGTCAGACGTGCATTTAAAGGTTTATACGATTGCTGACTCTTGGATCTACGTATGCTGTGCAGCGTTAAGCCCACTTCAGGGGTTCTATCTAGGCAGGTCTCTTTTCAATCCCACATTGACTCGGGCGTAACCGGATGCGATTCGCTTTGTCAGCAAGAAAAGACTGGAAGGTGGTCTGTGACTCTCTCGATATGAAACTAGGTACTATCTAAGATCCTCGTTGTATAACTGGTACACCTGCAAGAATAGCGATAATAGTAATGATAATCTCGATGCATCGTTAGTCTATCTTTCAGAATATACTCACAAAAGGTCCACTACATACGTTTGAGATGGTTGCTCCCGGACTGGAGAACACCTGTACGGCGTATTGGTTACGCGTTAGTCTGTCGCAGGTGGGATGAAAGACCTCGCCTTAGTAATAATTCTATTTCGAGATAACATACAGCATAGTTGAACGGCATATATAAAAAGAAGAACCTAGATCTTGGAGTTCAAAAGGACCCATCGGCAGGCGTCTACCGACCCGACTAGGATACCATTCCTTAAAGAGATGCCCGGCACGTCTAGACTGCCTGACTTCATTATTGCGTGATGATATAAAATACGTAGATAGATCAAAATCAGACGCTTAAACTTTCATCGTGGTCGTCGTCGTGAAGGCTGACCCTAAGAACAGTAATCTATCTACATCTTATTCGTTACGGGCAGGTGAATGCGCGCGCAAAGGCGGCTTTTCAAAGAAGGGCGAAGCATTATTTTAAAAGGCTATTACCTATGACTGTTGGCGCATCCCTGGTGGTGTTGAAGCTTATTCAGATGATAATATCTCCTTCCCTATTCCTTCACAACGCCCTATGGCACTATATCGGTAGGCGTAGGTTAGATACACACCCGGGCAGCGAACCATTGGACATCCTAGCGCGGAACAGGCTGGGCTAGGAAGGGGGGGCATTTGGTTCCCACCCATGTGCCGTTGTAGCTAACCCGCGAGCCGACATATGCAAAGTAAGCAAAATGCGAATAGGCTTTTGGGCAAACACCCCCYTCCCCCCCTTTGGCCCTTTTGGACAAATGCGAGCACGAGCCATCCGCCCACACGGACCCTGAGATTCAAACCCACACCTGCTGACTGGCCTCTCACTCGCTTGTTCGGGCTCGGAGGGGAGGCATTCCTCGGTATACAAAAAAAAAGTCAGCTGTATATGTAAGTCAAGCGGTCCTATGCGGAAGCTTGGCAATTGACGGGTAAGGGAGGGAGGGAGAAGAAGAAAAATACGGCAGCCTGTTCTCGGGTTCGGGACCGAAAGGGAATGAGAGAATGAAGGAAAACAGAGAATAGCGCGACGCTCATGTGACCACTACCTCGGAAAAAATACTTAAGAACAAAGAAAAAAAAAAGAGGATCAAGGAGATCGCGGCTTTCAGATGGGAATACGTAGTTGTCGGAATGAATGCCGTCCTCTGTGGCGGTAATACCTCTGTATGCGTAGATAGAGTTGCCCTTTATTAATCATTTAAGGCCTATTGCATTGGCTTGTCAGGAATCAACGAGTTATGATTGGCTCGGGAGTATCTGAGATAGCCGATTAAAAGTTCCTTCTGGGTATAACGGTTAGTCTGATTGTTTCCAAATACTGCGTATACACGTATGTATGTACAGGTAGCTCGCTCTCCTTAGGGTGCAGATCCCGGAGATGCATTATAAGACCATGCATCACTTGACTGGGGACCTAAATATATAGGTACTATTATCTAGCTAGCGTATGCTGTAATACGGTTAAGGCTATGAAAAGTGTATCGGATACCTACTATTGACATTCTTTAGTAGAGGGCTGATTGAGACTTGTGTGGCGCTGTCTAATAACCTTAATTACCTCTTTGTTTATCCCATGATGTCGACGGTAAAACTGAATATGATGAATCACGGGCACTGTAAGTATGTACTCCACCTCAAAAACCGTATATAATTATGTTGTCACACTGCATGATTGGTGATTATTTACAACTCACCCAACTCGAATACACGAATACACGAACGAGAGAGACATGTATTGTGACACGTTGGACCGAACTTTGACTAGGAAGTGCTAACCAATCTGATTCGTGATTCATTCCTTTGGGGCATGTCGACGCGACCTGGCTGGTCGCTGTACGCGCTCCTCTCCACAATCATGATGTGACATCTATTCTTATTAATATGACTTATTATCAATGTTAGTAATAAGTATGCTGTCCTCGTTAGAGTCTCGAGTCTAGAGTCCCGGGTGTGACGAGGCTTGCTGGACCTGCTGGGCTGCGGCGTGTCTTGACGAAAACGGAATATGTCTATGTTTCGTCACGGATAGTACGTCGGCTTAGGTGACATCGTTAGCTAACATTCCGTTCTTTTTGAAACGCGTATTATAGCAACGCGAGGAGGTATGCAGCGCGGCGCAATTTGGAAGAGTGCCACAATGTCCAATGCCCGCAATGCTCGTGGTGAAGTACAGCCACGGAGGGATCGGCATACGATTACTAAAAGTCATGTAACCTCTCTAGATGCGATCCGGACCAACAAGATATATAATGGAGCAGGTCGTGCATGTCACGTTGGACAGGGAAGAGTTTAAGCTGGTAAAATGAGCATCATTCGCTTCAGTATGTGTGAGTGTAACCAACATTAGACACGGTAGCACTGGTCCGGTGCCGTGTTCACAGTTTAGGATCAGTCATGGGCATATAGATATCCCATCGGCGGGTAGCCGCTGGGGAAAAGGAAGTCTTGTAGAGGATGCAAGGGTCCGCACATGCTGTGTTGGTTGTTGGCTGCTGCTGCTGCTGCACGGCTAGTGTCGATGCCATGAGCTGCGCCTCGTTCTCGATTCTATAACTAAGTCGCCAACAAGCAGCATGTCTTGTTGTGTTGGAGCCGATGAATGTGGTAAGATAGGTAATTATTAGCGACCTGCCTCGATTAGACACAGCGCCTTCGATGTTTGACTAGGTACGCCTCATGCGTACTTGCTCGAGACGAAGCTGGATTTAGCATAAGCTGTGTTACTTTGGCTTATCTGGAAGATGAATGAAATAGTCGAGTATGTACATAGTCTATGCGTATGTAATGACTGTGGCGAGTTGTCGTGGTCATGTAAATCGGGAGAAGAGGATTCAAGTGCGGAGTGGCGCCCACCTTGCATCCGTACAGTGGTTACTCAACATGTACTCCGTACTGTATTCTGTTATTCTGTATAGCCTTAGTAATATGCATGTACCACAATACCGTTCTAAACTGTGCAACGGCTATGATCCTTCCCGGGCGGAGACCACCGTATCTGTTGAGCCTCCAAAGGATGAATAAGGAATGAGGAAGCACTCCGACAACTTCCCCTTAGTGACATTCGCTTCTGGGCGTCGACATCTCATCATTCATTCCTCCCTTTTGCAGGGCTAGAGCCCTCGTCTGTCTGTCTGTCACATCATATCATTCATTAGTATCGCTGTAGCGGACGGAGTCTTTAAAATAGCCGAACACGAAGCGATAGATGGTAGCCAGCTGAAGCGATGTTTCTTTTCCCAACTGGCAACAAAGCTCTAAGTTACCTAGCCGGTACTCAAAAGTCCCCGGTCCCGCCTAGCCTACCAATCACTTAGTAAGAATAGACTGTGAGGCCGCTGGGCATGTAAGGGGGAGCCAAGTGAGGGCAGACCATTACCCCCTTTCGTCAAAGATACCTGTGCCGGCTGGATAGAGGGGTCTTAGTGGGCTCTCTAAGATTATGAGACGAGAGCTGGAAATTTTGTGAACATTATGTGTTTTCTACGGCCACCGATAAGATCCGAAGGGGTAAAGCGATGTAGTCGCTTGTAGACCCGGGTCGGGTCAAGCCACAACCGTAGGACGCTACATACGACGCTACGTGTAGGCCTGCTAGGTATAGCCCAACTGTCACGTGTAGATGTACCTACATTGCATGACGTACACACGGGGTGCGGAGGGACTTTTGCAAAGATATCTCCTTAGGTGGTTGTACTTATTACTTTAGCCGTATCGAGGTTATTTATAGGAAAACTTGCCGATGAGTTACGGGTGTCGATGGCCGATGGCTTGCATACTCTGCGACGAGGCACACAAGACCTACCTTATTTTCTGATCATTCACCTCACCTTACCTTAGTAATGCCCTGTCCGAATCGTTTGATTTGAGAGCCACGTTCTGTCTCGGATTTATAAAAGGACCCGTACTGTGTTATACGTTTGCAAAAATGCGCCGAGAGGTTGCTTGTACCGACTGTGTAGAAATACGGTACGCAGTCACACTACATACAGTTATGCATACTGTATTTCAGAGCATACCTTAAGTAATTAGGTGCAGAATACCGATTCTCTTTGAAAAGTAGAGCGCATATGAGCTTCTGCACTAGCTCGGTAATTGCCTAATCCGGCGATTCCTCTTTACAAAATAGGCTAAGTTGGCAAGTAGCGACTAGTATAGGTACCAACGCACCTACCCAAGGTATCTATCGACCTACTCTGTAAGGCATAGATATACGATAGGCAGCGCTGAGGTAGATACCGTATTACTAAGTGTAGAACTAAAATTATAAATTACAACGAAAGATAAACAGCTTCCGATGGCCTCTATAACATGAGCTGGGCACTACGTACGTAGGGTTGTTCGGTGTGTTGTATATGTAGCTATATAGGTATTACATACATACCAATCTGGTCATATTCAGTGTACGTAAGGTAAGTAGGTATGGTAATATTGTCTGATGTTACAGCCTTAGTACCTCCTAGCTTTTATAAGTACTTGGCATAATACCCTGTACGGAGTAGGTAATGTAGGTATGCACATTACCTAAGATATTCACTTGTACGCTGCCCGTAACACACTGTATTCTTATTCGGGGCTACGACTTCAATAACTTTTCTTTTTCCCTTTTCGTACCCACATGCTGACAAACACGATCCCCAGTTTTGTTTTTTTTTGCTTGTCCTTCTAGGCTAGCTAGGCGCTAAAGAGGTAGGTAGGTACATACATAGTGTATCATCTACCATCGGGCATCGGCCACCCACGCGACAGAATACACGCAGCCTGCAGCACGACAACTTGCCCCTGCTGCTGCTGCTGCATCTGCACTGCATCTGCACCAGCCAATACAGGTAGCGAAACGAAACCACCGCACGCTTTCCATTGCCAGTCTTTGCGCTCTGCTTCGGTTGAGTCAGTCAGTTAGGTACCTACCTACCTACGGTCTGAATGTAGCACGAGAGTCCTTCCCTATATTTGTCTGGTACTCACGCGCTGTGCACAAGGCGAGTTCCACGGTGGGGGGATCGTCACTCTGGGCTACCTATCTCTTCCGTTCGCTTTTTTCTTCTTCTACATTCTTGTGTCTATTGCAAGTCAAATAAAGGCGTCTTGGCCCGTCCCGGACGACTGTCGTCTACATATTATAATTCGGTTGCTTATTATTACATCCGGCCCTGACTTTGCGTCTTCCTAGCGACGCGCAGCCCTGGACGGTTGACGTTGGATCCCGTTGTCAGCCATCGGCAAATTCGACCAAGGAGTGCCCGGGACGCTTTCGGCATCACACAACTCTGTAACTGGCCTCAGCACTTTAAACAACCAAAGCTCACTGGCAACTACCACACTATTACAACATCGCACCGGGCTTAAACCTACCTAAACCTTAGGTACTTACTTACCTACCTTTACCTAGCTAATGTTAGGTGGGCAGATAAGTAACCTAGGCTACTCACTTCCTATCTGCGCCCTCACCTAAGCTACCTACATAATATCTCCGAGGTCCTACAGTAGGTACTTACCTACCTGTTACTTACTAACAGGACACTACTGCTTGTTCGGGCTGCCGAGCGTTGCCGTGGCTGTAACTTCGGGGATACATAGGTAGAGCTTCCTTGGCGATCCTTACTGGAGGCCCGTACAGTAGTGCCCACTAAGATCTACCAGATATTCAGGGTCTGGGGTTTATTACGACACAATACCACCGTCGACGTCCGTCCCATCTCTGTCCATCGGCGTGGCTGCCAGGGAGTCCTCGGTAGTGCCCACGGTTGTCCACTGACTGGCTGCCTGTACTGTCGCATGTACGATCAAATCGAACCTTATAGACAACCTTTGTTTCGCCGGTGCCTACGCTACCTACCTAGGTAGGTATAACATTTCGGCACTTTAGACGTACTTGAGACCTGTAGCACATCTGCTCGTCATCAGCTGCTGTCGTGGGGTCTTGCGTGCCAAAACACCGTATACGCAGGTAAAGGGTAATAAAGCCCAGTACATCTCCATCGCCCGCATCATACACCACAAACAAACATAGGTATGTTCAGACGGTCATACATACAACCTACATCCATACGTATACATACGGGCACATATACTTGTCCTACAGCATCCATCTGCCTACGTTTATACCGACTTACGTGTATGTACTCTATGTACTTACTTGCCATAATGAGACCCCCCTTGCGAGATTGGGCTAGGCTTTTCGCCGGCTATGTGGTTGGCTGTTATGTTTGTCATCACTTGTCCCCCCATTTCCCATCTCCCACCACCTGTCCCGAGCGGAATGCGCAGGTCCGCGCACATTTGGCCACATATTACCGGAGCTGACGGAGTGCTTCCTAGATAGACACTACACAGTACTATACTGCCTGGTGTCTTGCTCCGTATCACAAAACGATAGTTGACGGATCTGCTATCCGTTCCCTTCACCCTTCACCCTTCACCGCACAAGTTCGCTCCTCATCTCGCATCCCGCACCCCGATGCTGAGTCAGAAACTTCAAAATGCAAAACAACACTAACTCGAGTGGTATGTCGCGCGGGCTTCTTAGCTTATCCTCGCTCTCCAATCCCCTTGCACAATTACGTATAGCTATTCCCCGATCCCATCGTCAAACCCACATGCGCAATGTGCAGCCCTTCGGTTCGTATAGCCGCACGCCCCCCTTTGCCCACCTCCTCCACATGCCATGAGATACAAGTGTACCCCCTCCCCCCATGTTAATACCGTTTAATCCCTCCCCCCGGTTGGCTTGCACCACATTACATTAATACCTATGTAATCACGCATACCTCATGGTAGTTCTGGAAGCTTGTCGGCGTTAAGTATCCGTTGAGTTGGAGAGCACGCGTCCATTAAATTCCCATTCATCTACTCATCTAGGGAGCTCACTCATCTCGAGACTTCATCTCAAGTTAGTGTTGCGCTTATGCCATTCCCTTCTTATTATTTCTCTCTTGAGAGCTATAAGACTGTTGCTTGGCCTCTTCGAAAGCTTTTAGAAAGTTACCACCAATTTTTTTTTAATCGGGGCTAACACGACTCCTACGATCCAGAAAATCTAGGTTCGTCGGCGAAACCTGTATTAAGCCCAGACGAGTATAATCAGCCAGTATCGAGGGCAGGCCCGGTCACAGCTGCTATTGACGATACCCGGCCTCCTATATTGCAGCCTGCGCTACCGCCGTCACAATCGCATGGGTACGTCGATCCTAGGTTGAATACGCAGTCCCATCTCCATATTAGATCTGCACAATCCGGTTTGGCATCGGAGATGATGCATAGGGGTGCCTCATCGGCATCAGAAGAACTAGGCCGTGTGTCTACCTCACCCACTGCATCTACAATGGCGGCGCAAGGGATAATAGGGCACGAGCCCGATGACTCGATTACCGACGGGCGAAAGGCGAAGCGAGAGCTATCACAATCAAAACGAGCTGCTCAAAATAGAGCTGCACAGGTGAGCATACAATTCTACTATCGCCGATCTACCAAATGGCTTGTTGTACATTGCTTCGCATATTCTCTCTATTCTCTATTGTCACTTTAGCTTCGGGCTAGTTGTCCATTTGAACGCGCCCAGTCATCTCGCAATGCAAGGATAAATACCGTTGAAAATGCCATAGAAACAAACTCGTTTATAAGGGATGCTACAATGTACAATGCTATTGAAACTAACACCATAATAGCGTGCTTTCCGACAGAGAAAAGAACACTATATCAAGAAGCTCGAACAGCAAGTACGAGATTTTGCGGAAATGGAGCAGTCTTATAAAGTTATCCAAAACGACAACTACGCTCTTCGTGAGTATGTAATTCAACTACAATCTCGCCTTTTGGACCTACAGGTAGAGCTTCCACAGCCTCCTCCAAACGTCAATATCGCACCACCGGGACAATCGAGTGCTACACGGCAGCCGCACAACGGTGCCCCCGTAGAACCAACCCCGAATACCACTTCTGCGGGCACTTTGGCAGATGTTGCAGCGGCGGTAGCAGGTTTGGCCAGAGAACCGATAGCCGAAGGGAACTACGCCAAATCAACATTTAAAAGCGAAAACGGCGGAGCTTCACATCCTAACGACGATATTCGACGGCAGCTTCAACCAGATACATTGCCACCCCCTTCTTCGTTGCGGGCATAGGAGAGCGCAGATGGGAAGAAAAACACGGGGGAATCGGACGAGGAAGAAGAGACAAGGCAGTTGGGCTGTTTCTATTCAGATGATATTTATGATACAAATTAAGCAAGCTAATAGCCATCGCGCTGGGTGACGGAGCAAGGCCCTTGTGAGCATTGGGTCCATTAGCAAGCATGAGGCGCTGCGAACTGCCGGTTAAGAGAGCTAGTATCTGGAAGATAGACGGGAGGCGACGGATGGAAACATCGAGTTATCGGTCCCATGTGGGTCCCAGCAATTGGCGTTACGGATTCGCATCGGGTTCGGCGGATGCAGGTATCATTCTTCGGGTCGGGCGTTCGGTCAGAGCATCATGTACGCTCCTGCCATATGGGTATTAGTATGCTATAAGTTGGCCGTTACTGGCGCAATAGACGATTTTACGGCCCAGCATACTGTCCCCAAATGTGTTGGTTTCAAGCCGTCAATTACCTATTTACATTGGCTGCGTCACACGCCTTACCAACTTACATATCTATCTGCTGTACGTGCTAGACTTAAGGGAGAACTAGGTAGATACCTACTACCTATGTTAGCCTAGACCGGCATGTGGGGCCAAGAAAACTAAGGCGATGATGACTTAATATCATGATCATCACAGCCCATCTTATGTCAGCGTCAAAGCCGTGCAACTATAATCGACCGCCTGCTTTTTTTTTTTCTTCTTAATTATGTCACGACGAGACTAGCGCGCCCAGCCGGTTTTAAAACTAGTCTGGCAGACTAGTTGGACTACCTATGCGTAGCCAAACCGCTATTTTATCCCAGGAACAAGAACGGGCGAATATGGCCGACGGACATCTATCTCATACAGCCAAGGTAAAGCAGCTATACATGCATGCAGACGTAGTGCCTCGAGTTTAAATGACTTGTGTGATTTTTTCTTTCTCCTCTCTTCCTTCGTTCGTTCCTTGGCCCCTCTAGTAGCTTTTCGACCGCTTTGATATTACGATCCAGCAGAATTTTGATATTTGCTTTCTTGTTGTTGTCTAGTGAAATGAGTCCAGGGAAGAAATGCCCGATTGTGCAGTTAGTTGGTCCTGTGCCTTATCAATTCCACCCCCAAATTCCAACGTCGTTCATTATTCTCTCCCACGCCACAGGGAGGCTCCCCCTGCTGTCGGGCGAAAGAGTAACTCGTCACGGGTATGAATTACCCATGTCATGTTCCTGGAGATGCGGTCAGATAGGAAGCTCGCGCAGGATAAAGAGAGAATCGGGAAGTATGAAGCGACGACCGAAACATCTTGTGGAAGGAGACGAGGACTTTGGACTGGATTGCAACGTGGGGAGGGAGCGGATCGAGGAGTGGGGAGGGTGTGTAGTTTTTTTNAGTAGCCTATTAAGCCCAATCCGATCCATCTGTCGTTGGGATTGGTATATACCGGGTCATAAACGACAGGGTCGTAAAGTATACGGGCTTTACTAAGCACATTTTGTGCCAAGCTGGCCGAATCCCGTGGCTAGGTGGCTAGGGGGAAGGGATTTGCTGACGCATCATAGTGCGGGAACTAGACGAGAATGGGAGAATGGAGTAGATAGATACCACTTACCTTGAGATAATCCTGCCCCTTCTCCTGGTACTCGGCCTTTGTAACCGTGGCTGTTTTCCACGCCGGTGTACCAACCCATTGTGCAGCACCCCGCCATGCGTCCAGCAATGCGTTACTAGCTCTCCGGATCTGCAACGGTGAGTCGGCGGGTAAAAGGGGTACGAGACCCTGCCTAAGCCGGTAATCGAAGTTCTCGAAGAGTGTATTCCCGCCGGTGAGGAAGATCTCGCGGAGGAAGTCATCCCGATTAATCCCAGGAAGACCGACTAATCGCTGGTTGAGTATATCTCCGGTGATTTCAATAAGGCCGGCCTGGTCGACGCCTGCTATGGATGGTTGGAAGACGACTTCTGGCACCCTTATGCGCTCGACGTTGAGGTGTATTTGGTGTATTTCGGCCTGGGATCCGACGTCAAAAGGCCGTGGCCCACGCGTAAACGCGTGTAGTAAGCTTTTATTCCAGTCGTTTTGTGCCGCCCACGTATGCTCATGCGTAAAATTTGAGTCATATCGAAGTAAGTCTTCCTCGAGAGCGGCTAGGGTGCCTCCGAGGTCCTCCTCTCCCTCTTCGTCGTCGCTACCCTCACCGACTGCTATTTGTCGGTATACACCCCAATCGTCATCGTTCGCGCCGAAATTATCATCGTCACCACCACGCCGGCGTTTACCTCGGGGATTATCCGAAGCAAGGTTTGCAATTGATTTCATTCGCATCTGGGAAGCGAGTGACTTTCGATTTCCTAGGTCGGCCTTGAGACGCTCTCGCTCTTTGATTCTTAGGAGAGTGTTGTCGCGAGCTATGCGTTTCTCTTCTAGCCAGCCCTCCAAATCGTTCTCCCGACGCTCCCGATCTAATCGCTCTTCTTCCGCTATTCGAGCCTTTTCTGCTTCCTTCTCTGCCTTGGCACGGGCCCGTGCTTCATGATTTGATTTCAAGAGCCGCTGGTGTCTTTTGGCCTTCAGGCCCGCTTCGTCAAGCTGGTCGTCAGGAACCTCAAGAAGACTGAAATCTGGAGCTTCCTGTTCCTCCTCAGGATCACCCCCTACGTCTTTGGTCCGAGCGCGTTTGATGGATTTTTCAAGCTCCTTAATCGTTCGCTCAAGGTGTGCCTCATCTTTCATATCCTCAGCATCAAGTAAACGTTTTGTATCCTTCTTGTTCGCATCCACAAGCTTTTCTGCGAGTTTCTTGTAGTACTCCAGTTCCTGCTCTTTCCGCATAAGCTTGTCTAGGCGCATCTTCGCGGCCTGTTCTTGTAGTCGCCGTCCGCTCTCCTTTTTACGCTCTGCTATCCGCGCCAGCTCCTCCTCGCTCTTCTGAATGACAACCTCCTCCGTAAAGGGATACTGAATGACAATATCTCGATCCTCCAATCCTGTCCAATCAAGATATGACCGTAACTCGTCGTCATATGACTTTGATACGTAACAGTGATCGCGGACCATATGCTCTGCCTGTGTGACATTAAGCTTGCCGGTGAAGGATGGATATTTTAGCCGGATAAGTTTGAGAAGGTACTCTGCGCTGTGCCATCCTCCCCAGTTAAGACGGATAGCCTGGGCCAGCATAGCCTTAGAGTTGTATATGGGTATAACGTGTGTTGAGCTGTAAGAAGACGATACAACTAGCCCAGTCCGACCCTTGTTGTATCGGTAAGAAAAGAGAGAATCTATGCCGGTGGCGAGGGATGGGGCGCCATAACATTCGAAGATGATCTCATTCATAGCTATTACAACAGTTAGCGATGCTTGAAGCATCAGAGTAGATGTTGAGTGGCCACGTACATTTTCGGGAATATGGCAGGTTTGCAACCGCTTCGGTCATGATGATGGGGAATTCGATTGAGCCCTCGGCATTGTTCATGCCGAGCTTGAGAAAAGTCCAGTCCAAGACATGCTCCTCAACATCCCAATTGCTGACTATGCCGGTTCCCAACTCGAAGGCGTTTCGGATGTGCCCCTTGGCGTTGGTATCGGCGTAGCAGTCGTAGCCTGCGAAGGAGTAGGTCTTGCCTAGTTTCCGATCTCTATATTTGGCCATGATAGGTGGTATCGTGAGTCTAGGCATCGATTCGAAGGACCAGCCGGCGCGTACAGCAGATGAACCTAGCGCACAAGTTTGAGTTAGATTTGCTCTTATTTGTAGGTATACGGGATGGAGAGGGGAGGCAGTCAAACCATTATCGATGACTATCGCGGCCGAACCTTCGGGCATCGCGAGGGCCTTCTCTCTTCCATCTGGTTGGGGCTCAACACGCTTCTCAAACTTGGTCTCCTTGACGTTGAAAATACGCGCGGGAGGATATGTCTTCTCCTCGCGCACGGGCAGAGGCGGCATGGGGGTATCGATCGCTGACGGCGCCATGGTGATGATGATGGAGATCGATGGTGATATTGATGGTGTTGGTGGCGTTGGAATAGGTAGTTAGAGTTGTTGTGAGAGAAAAGGTTGGAGATGAATCATGACGAGGTGTAGAGCACTGCACCGATCATGGGCCTTAGTAGAATATCTGTTCTTCCTGTGTAGGTATTCTGTCTCTATTGTGCACTTGGAGAATGAATCGTTGTGTTGAGAAAGAATGGGAAGATCGGAGGTTGGCCCATTCAATAACGAAGTGGCTGAAGCTTTGATGCTTCCCAATTGCATTGGTGGTGTCGCACCTCCCAATTCCCCTTCATTCGCCCTGTTGCATCTTTCTAGCGAACACAATAAGGCTGACGAGCCGCCTACCGTAGTGAGTCGCAGCTGCTTCATTCCGTAGCGCGATCCCATTGTGGCTTCTCTATCAAAAGTGGAGTGGCGGGTCAGATACTGAATGGCAGACAGGGGTACAGTTTGTATGTGTGTACCAAGCTAAGGCTGCTAGGCCGTCGTTGTGATTGGCCCTCCCAAACTGGTGATAGTTGCGTTTAAGTTGTTGAAGGCAGGTACCAAGTAGGTACCAAAGATAAAAAGCCACAGCAGGGTGAAACCTATTCTAAGGCGCATAGTAACTATCAGGTAAGTTGAAAATCTTCATTTTTCTTGAAGGTATTGTCTTATCCTCTTCTCATGAACCTTTATTGCTCTATAAAGTCAAAATAAGGAGTGGTCATGTATCTGTAGAAGCCACCACTGCATTCCCATACAACTACCCCCAGTATTGAGAGTAAGAGAACCTTGCATTTCCCTGCCCCAAACTCTAGACCCCCCTCATGACGGCTCTTTAAGGTTGTCCGTAGCTATAAGCAATACAGTCAGAAAATGACCTGGGCTAGTAACGTAAGGACGAATAATGTAAGGACAAGATAAGCACCTTCAAGATGGAACAAGACATTGGACTGGTAATTCTTGAACATTTGTGCTACAAGCTCGATGTTCATGTTCTGAACGTTGATCTCCTATTATTGTTATAATGTGTTAATTCAGAGTATTATTTGCATACTATCGAGATGCTTGGCCCTTACTTGAAGGCTCTTGTTCATCACAACAATAGCCTCGTTGAGTTTCTCCTAAAGAATTGTGAGTTTAGGGGTCTTGGTAGCTGGTAGCTGGTAGCTACATCGAGGGGCGTGCGCCAGTGGGTGTGAAATCCACTTACAACATTGGTGATGATACGCGACAAGAGTAGGTTCTGTTGGTGCTCGTGTGGGCTCTCCTGTAAATCATGATTAGATATTTCGTACTGTCTACTGCATAGTAATAGAATAAGCAAACCATTGTCAGATTGATGCTGGTGATTCTTCTTCTGCAGTTTTGTTGTTGTTTAGGTACAAGACAAGCAGAGCCGATGAATCACATGCAAGCTTAAGTCTACATTTTAGGTGCCAGGCGAGCCAGGTACCTTTGCACTGTACCTATGGCATTGCGTTGCTCCCCACATGCGAAGCTAAGCAGCTCCCCGGGATTTATATATTAGCGGTGAAGGTTGGCAGAATTGACCAGCCTTGCAACTAAGCAAGCAAGAAGGGAGCAACAAGTAGGCATCTCGACAGCAAGCCAGCCAATCCTCTGCTTACTCTAAGTCCTCCATCGCATTTCCCGTTTGCCATCAAAATTCAACACAATCGGAATACGCCTTCACAGCTACATACCTTTCGAGATGTCCGTACCCACCGAAGCTCAGATTGCTCACCAGGAGCTGATAGACCAGCTCGACATTCACTCCATCCACAAGAACTTCAGAAACCCGCACTGGCGGCCGAACCAACGACGCAACAAGAATATTAAGACCATCGTTGGCGATGCAGCCCGAAAAGAGGCATCTATGGCGGTGACACCGCAGGATAACAGCGGCGCTGCCACGCCTATGCAGATCGATGACAACGGACTCTCTACAAGTGGCACGACTACGCCCGCCCAGTCCGCCAACGGCTCCAACCTACAACCGAATCTCGCCCAAGCTTCACGTAGTTTGTCAAAATTAGTTCTAGAGAAGACCTTACGACCGGGCGGCGGTAGCGGCACTGCGTCGGCCCCGACTGTCACTTACACAAACATCGAATCAGCACCATCACTTGCACATACGAAACGGTACTGCGACATCACCGGCCTCCCAGCTCCTTATCTCGACCCCAAGAGTAGGCTGAGATATCACGACAAGGAGGTGTTTGGCTTTATCCGAACCCTACCCCAAGGCACACCCGAGTCATACTTGGAGGCCCGTGGAGCGCACACAATCTTGAAATGAAAGGGTCTCCTTCATTCTATGGCAGTTTTTCTGCGTCCCCAACCATACATAATAATGCTGCCTCAACATTACAGCAAGGCGTCTCTACAATTTGCTATAGCAGTTACGTCCTGACCAGCCGGCGACGTGGAGCCGTAATGAAATAATTCGAGGTTTTCCTGGGGGATGCAATGTTCGACCAACAAAGTCAAGCTTATCCTACGCACCAACCGCCTTTCAGCGACCGAATGACAGGCATACGCTCCGGCTTAATCGTGATCAGAAAGAATTTGTTCTATGCCTGTAACTGACGGGTACCGAGAGCAAATTGAGGAATCACTCTCAGTGACCAAAGCTTCTGATAGCTTAGGACGCCGCGGCAATGATACAGAGACAAAGATGAGAATAGCGGGGGATAATTGACTAGTTTCCAGCAAGGAATACCATCCACGTAGCCTATTCTAATTCAACCGACCAGTTCAGGTCAAAAGTACTCTTTCTCGGTCTCGGTTTACCTTGGTGATCCCCAGTACCTAATCAAACTTCTGATGATAGGTTAGAAAGGATACAGTCCTCAAACACACGTGTCGAATACAAGTTGGCGTTCTAAATAAAAGAATCACCCAAAAGCATTCGGCTATACGCTTTCAATGGGCAGGTATGTTGACAGGCAGCTCGTGGAAATAGCTTGGTAGGATGAAACAAAAGAAGAAACTTAGAGGGAAGCCAAGTAGCGCGCAAGAAAATAGTCCTGGAGATTATTTATGTGGATCTCATATTAGTTTATCATTGGTCAAAAAGACAAGCGGCTCTTGCTGTGGCGTCTGCCGAGCCACTGCAATTCCGACTGCAGGTGTGGGCTCCGTCCGATAAGGAATGCGACCAGGGGTCTCGCGAACCCGTGGCCATCTCGGTGTCAGTCCATACAGGTACAGCATACGGGTAGGCAGCTAGGTAGCACTATACATCTAATAGGTATATAATTTCAAAATTGCACCAACAACACGCGACCACGAATTCGAGCAACAAACGCAACCTATAAATATTATCCAACTCCCCTGTATATCTCGACCCTTACACAGGAATCCCGCTCTACACGTTCGAAGCCTCGCTCGCAACTTTCGCCCCCTCCCAAACTCTAGTACAGTCCGTCGCGAGACGAAATATCGCATAATCGAAAAAAAAAGCCCGAGTAAATCATAGACAAGATGCCGACGATGTGGTTATCGGATAATCAAAGTAAGGGGAAATGCTCAATCAATTGCTTCCCTGGGCGGAAAAATAAGATGACATCCTCAGCCCTGTAGCGGCGAGGGAAAACGTAAAGACGGATAGCTAACATGGGGTCATTGCAGAGATTGGAGTGGTCTTCTGCTCAGGCGGTAGGTACGCTTCGCTCGGCGTGGTTCGCGCATAGGCGCAAGGATGAGAGGCTGAACAGTCTGGCTTCGTAGGAGGCTTCTTCCTGATCGGCGGCGTATTACTATTCTTTGATCGCGCTATGTGAGTTTCTCTCAGCCCCTATCTGTCTGCTTCGCATAGCCACCAGCAGTGTCGCCAGATAAAAAAGACTGACGACAATACCACGCAGGTTAGCAATGGGAAACGTACGTCCCCCTGAACCGTGACCTACTGTCGCCTGATCGCGATCATGCGACCCCCGAAACCCGTTCAAACCCGCCTTCTCAATGAAAATCGTAGCCTAGTTTCTAACTCTCGCCGTCTGCACGAATAGATCCTCTTCCTCATCGGCCTAACGATCATAATCGGACCGCAGAAGACACTCCTCTTCTTCGCGCGAAAGCAAAAAGCAAAAGGGACCGCCGCCTTCTTCGCGGGGCTCCTGCTGATCCTGATGCGGTGGCCACTAATCGGGTTTCTCGTCGAGCTATACGGTATCGTGATTCTATTCGGCGATTTCCTCGGCACCATAGCCGGCTTTGCGCGCAATATCCCTGTGATTGGCACCTATATTGGCTTACTCGTTGACCGCATTGGATTTGGGCGGAGAAATGCCGAGCTACCTGTCTAACGACGAGAACCCTACGGGAAGCTAAAGGCAATACAGATTTTCGCCGTGCAGGCGTAATAGGGGAAGAATCTCTCCTATTACAGTATGGCATTTCTACTTCACAGTCATCCGTTAAGACGATGAGTACAGTTTTGAGATGTATTACGTTTGTAATGATACAGCCAAGGCTAAAATACGGCGTTGGTGGGCATTTTCGAAGGCAATGTACGATAGTTTTGTTCGCTGATGAGTGCGGTCTATAGAAGCCAAGGTACGAAAGGCACAGAACTGGCAACGGATATACCCATGGGCGGGCAAAACAGTAGAGAGTATGGCTTATTTTTTTCTCATGGGAGGGAAGAAACGGGGGCCGTCTTGTTTATTTGCCTATGCAGAATTCCAGGAGCGGATTTGGGGGGAGATGGTGTATATGTATGGTTTCTCGAAACCAGTCAAAGAGCGACCTTAAGGTGGTCATTTATCATCATCACAAAAAGAAGAAGGGCGTCTTTTATCAGGGATCCCAACAACCGCTCTTTCGCCGATCACACGCTGGCGTCCTGCCTTACACGGCCTTGTGTCCGGGATATCATCGACCTATATGCCACTTTCCTACTCTTATATGGTACCCTTCGCAGAGGCATAGCCCGCGAGTCGTCGAACGCTCGCTTCCCGTCTCTTAGTAACCGACCTTGATGAGGTAGTCGGCCAGAGCCTCAGTGGTCGAACTTGCGTTGCCAGCAACTTGGGTCTCGCCGTGGTGGGCAAGTATGAAGGCCTGCTTTGTCTTGGCTATGCAGATTCCTGTCCGGCCCTATAATATAAAGTCTAAGTTAATCGACATCTCCTCCACGATACTTTGCCCAAAATCATAAAGCGAGATGGGGACGTATGGTTTCGGTTAAATATTAGGGTATGTCACCGACCTTTCGGGCATAGATGGATCGGCCATCAATTCGAGCCACGACGTAGCGCTCGCCAGCTACATGGATACCCTCAGCCTGGGCCGTGGCGACGGCTGACTGGTCGCCCTTCTCGTTCTCGGCGGCGGCTAGGATAGTCACGATGTTCTTGAGCTCGGCAGGTTGAGTCTGTTGTGTTTCGCACTTATTAGTTCTATCCGGTAGGCTTATAAATTTACAGCTCAAGACTAGTAGGCATTCGTCCTACTATTCCGAGATAAAATAATGGAAGCGTGGCTAGGGGTCGTGGGTGCATACGTTGAAGCCGGGTGAGGTAGCCCAAACACTGTCACCAGCAGCACTGACGATAGCGGCCTGGTCGATGTGACCACTGCCGACAAGGCTATCTTCTTGGTTAGTTCCTAGTCCCTGTTGGGGTGCTGACTACATCGTTGCGAAATCGGTGCCGTACCTGGAGTCGATGTATTCTGTAGCACGGTTTACATGTCAGCAACAGAGTTACCCCTCCAGACGAGCTCAACGAGGTAGGGTTTCTTAGTTTAAGGAGTTGGGGGAGGGGCGGGGAGCTTTTACGTTGCCAAGACATGGTTCCTCGTGTATTCGGCTTGTGAAGATCGGATGGGAGGCTTTTTTGCTAAAAGTAGAGCAAAGGGGAGATGGAAGATTATCGAGAAGGGATAAATAGAGGTGGTAATTGTTTTAGTAGGGAGGTACGAGTTGGGCGGAGGCTCGGTGATGGCTGCCAGTGACAAGTTTACACAAAGGGGGGCATTTAATTGCTGGTGACTGGGTGAGGGGCTGTTTTCGGGGGGTGGGCAATGCGCCAGAAGCAATGACCTAATAACAACCTATCTACCTACATACTATTCCATTTCTTGGTATCAACCCCGCAACGCGAAAAAAAATAGGTAAACGGCTCGTGGACACTGCCTTACCCGTCTGCTTGCTTGCTGCCCATTGAGCGGGAAAGTGGGATGATGGCCGACCTATCTAGAGATAAGTAAAGCCCCCTCTACATGCATAAAGCCTTCCACCGTGAAGGGCATGGGCTTTCATGAAGCCATGCAACGATTGACCATGATGATGTTATCGTGATAGATGTGCAGTCCACAAGATCATGGCTCTTTTTTTCCCCAAGACAACATTTTCATATAAGAATTCTTATCCAACCTCTAATATCCGTCAGGATAATCAAACATACAACACAGCATTGATCCAGTTCTACATGTGCAGCGTTACTCTCACTTTTTGGTACCTGAATTGGGCGATGCCTTGCTGGCAGACCTCTGGCAATATGCAAGGCCATGTTATACCACAGTGTAGGCATAGATCATCATGCAGCAGGTTGCGTAGCACCATATTAGCATTGGCTATCCCGGAGACCCGTTTGTGTCTTAAACAAATCTAGATAAGAAGGGAATAGCCAAAGAACTGTACGCCCTCAACGATTTTGTATAATTAAATTCCGCACGAACTACGCAGATTATATTGTTGTACATGATAAAGAGCTGATGACGATGGACACTGTCTGTCATGCTCAATCAATCCTTAATATTATTTAAGTTTTAAGTACTCGCCGCACAATAAAGACGCCCTCCATAGTCATATCCTAGAAGAGAATCGTTGCTAGTGATGCATTCTAAGCATCGCGAGAGACTGACTACCTACGCGATTGATGATGCCAATTATTTAACCGTTCGTATCGACAGAGATCCGAGTAAGATCGCCTCGTCATTTTCGATCGTGCCGTGTACAAACCCTTCGCCTACCTAAATCATGGGACGAACTATAGACTACTTAGGTACTTCCATATCGACGAACGAACTACAGGGGTGGTCGATGATGAGTCGATTGACAAGAACGAATCATCCAAGATCTAGCTATCTACACGATCTCATATTCCAGAAAGCAGTGTACGCGTGTACTATGTAGAAGTGTGGTCCATGTTGAAGACGTCCGTATATGTATACATTTATATGTTCTCCGTGATTTAATAGTCTAGAAGCCGATGAAACAGAGCGGGCCAGGGTAGGAGAGAGAATAAGATATGTGCTAACTTGAGTAGGTTAAAAAGTCCCTATAAGGATAGGGCAGGCTCAGGGCAGGCTCCGGTGACTTCTCCTTGGCTAAACCACCCAAGGAGTTCTGAAACCAGAATAACGGGGACGGTGAAACCATCTGCGTCCCTTATTTCTCTCTCACCATTAACATCGTTCGTTATGGACCAACAATGGCTACCACTTCGAGTTGTCAGCACCGGTCCACCGAACTGTAATCTTTCGGTCCCGTATGGCATGGAAGAGGACAGAGAAGTTAACGCGGGACTTCTTATTTGCTAATAAACAAGATCCAATGAAACCTTCTACCCCGGATCGGTCATTTCCATTGCACGGCGCTCACCAATCAGCAAAAGATGGCCTCGATCGTTGGAGGCTCAAGTCCCAAGCCGCTGGCGCTAAGTAGTATCAATGCAACGGGCGCGCGTCAGTCTGAAAGGCTCCCAGGAGTCCGCATCAGACCGCATGTCTGGGCAGGTCATGTAACAGCTCCATTAAGCCTATTCAGCTTGTCGAGCGCTGTATTCATGC
The DNA here is from genome assembly GCA_029590625.1 of Lasiodiplodia mahajangana. NCBI lineage: Eukaryota > Fungi > Ascomycota > Dothideomycetes > Botryosphaeriales > Botryosphaeriaceae > Lasiodiplodia > Lasiodiplodia mahajangana. The sequence continues at coordinate 27,016 of JAPUUL010000059.1, forward strand.
ACTTAGACTCAAATTACGTCTCAACTACCTATGGGATCACGAACAACTGCCTTTACCACCTGCACCCTACACTCGGTACACCTAGGTAGGTAGGTGCTATTATCCGCCAAGCGCAGGTCCTCCTGTAATATGATTTTGGTTTTGGACCGCCGATCTACGATTCCCGACACAACCCCATACCACCATCTCCCTGTTAGCCAACTTGGCCATCGGTCGACGGCCTCGTTGCTTATTAGTGTCCTTAGTGTAGTCGCAAAACAAGCTCACTCATGAACACGGAACAGGGGTCGCCTCGCTCCTCAGCACGACATACTAAGAAGTATGTAATTAACTCTGTTCCAGCACCACACCCCTGGCGGTTGACGATCCCTTGTTCATTACGCAGCCTATCAATCTCAAACATCAAACTAGATACCAGCCGCCACCATTGCAAGCAAGGCGCCTCGGCCCAGCGCAACATGTAGGATAGGTAGTGAGTCCATTCCATTTGGACGCGCCGGGTAACTGCTATGTAATACCATTCAGCCGTCTCTCGACCAAGGGAGGGACGGCCAAAATGAATATGAATAATCCCATTCCTTCAAGACAGCCATCCCCATGGTCTTGAAGTTTAGAATTATTAGTCTTCGGTTTTTCAACTCCGCTTACTATATCCACCAATCGTCTCACCACTCGACACGACTCTTGTAACCCAAAAGATTTGCTGCATCGGTGTAACCCAAGAACGGTCTAACACAGGGCATAGCGGAGGATGTACAAATTGGTTAGTCGTTCCTGGTCCCTGAGGGAGGGCAAGGGTGTAAATCGACATGCAGCAGCAAAAGCGCCAGCGCCAGCTACGCACGTCCCTGACGAACCCCTTCATAGTGGGCCAGAAACTGTATCAGACAAGGCCCTACACACACCACCATCTTATAATGGCTTTATTACCCCCGCCAACGCCTCGAAAGATGCACTCCAGTATCTCAGTCGTCCTCTTCCCGCTACACCTCCATCCAGAGCGAAAATGGCAGATCGGCCAAGCACGTCTGGTGGCCCAGGTTCGAGGAAAACGGCAAAAGATGACTTCAAATTCGACAAGAGGATGTCAAGGGATGACTTCTATCTAGGCTCAAGAGCTTACGGTGGGACTCGGCCAGGGCCATATACAAACTTTCGAGGTAAACCGCCAACCCCTGAAACTAGTCCAAGGACGACCACTGTGGAACGATTCGCCTCCGAAAGCAACACCTGGGAACCGAAGAATGCTCCTGTGAGGGAAGTGCGTAATGGCGATATTGGCATGGCATTGGGAAGCCCTACGCATCCACCGACATTTTCAGATGCGTGGAACTCGCAGAACACGCGGGCCATGAAACAATCACATCCTATTGTGTCTCCCCCGGCATCTCGAAGCAGCAGCGTCGATACTTTCGACATGCCAGTATCGAGGAAACCAACAGGGAAATGGAAGCTGTTTAACCTCTTTGGGAGAAAGCCCTCCGATCAGTCAGCCCAAGCCGTGTCTATCTCCGACCCAAATGGTTTGTATGGCACTAGGAGACCAGAAGAAGATGCCGGGGTAACTAGCCAAGTATCATCGTCAGGCTTGAAGAGCCCTGCAAGGAGCAACACAACTACTTCCCGCAAGACACCAAAACATAAACCAATCATTGCTAGGTCACAGACGATGCCAATAAGTGCTCAAGGCGACGTATACGATCGGGGACCGAAGGGCAATGAGAAATTAGGCACTGGGAGTTTTGGGAGCATTCCAATTGCTCTAGACACGGGCCCTAAAGCCAGTTCTAATGCCGGACCGTTGTTAAATGTTGAGATTCCAGATGTACGTCTAGAAAGATATAGCGTGATGTTCAACAGTGTTTTGAACTCCAACCCATCATTATTGTCGAGGCGTCAGGCAACCGTGCAGAAACTCAAGAGCATTGAAGATGCCGGTGAGCATGAAGAGGTCAGTAATTTTTTACATGTAACGTGAACCTTGACTGACAAGAAATAGGGAGCGAGACGATATGGAGCAACTCGGAGAGCAACATCACCCCAACCAGTTGCAAGATCTTCGGGACTTGCCTTGTTCCCGGCAAGCAGGCAAGGCCAGAATCATATACCCCCGAAGCTATCGCCACGCCTAAGATCGAACACCTCACCAGCACTCCTCCCATCTCCCTCTAGGACTACGTTTGACAAAACGTCGAGTTATCAACGCCCTTCAATAGAAGAGGCATCCAACTCAAAGCATTCTAGGCACCCTAGGCAGCATTCTCCTCATCACCAGGAGAAACCTAGCGTTGCTGTCACGGCACACTCCGACCCTGTGCAACAGGAAGCGCGTCCATTATTTTCACGGTTTAACAACGACCAATCTAATCTAATCCTCGAGTCGCCTGTTGACATGGAGATGGAGCCTGAAACTCACGAAGCAGTCACATGGCAAGCCTGGAAACCCGCACCTCATCAACTCCCTCCCGAACCCAAATGGCAGATGATCAGCCCCTTGCAGAAGACGCCGTCGACAGCATCTTCGAACACGAGCAGCTACCGCAAGCGTTCACCCTCCCTCGCATCATCGGCGCGCACGCAGACTACGCAGATGACGGAGGATTTTGACGAGGTGTCGTATCCCGACAGCGTCGGTAGCAGCAACAGCAATGGCCACATGAAAATGACGCCGGTGGAGATCTCAATTGCTCGACAGATCTCCGTATCCCGACAGCAACGCAAGCTCCTTCAGCCGCTACAAACGAGAATGGGAGCGGGAGCAGCCCCGTCCGTGTCGCCCTGCATCAGCCCCATGGACCTCGATCGAGCCGCCCGACCCGTGCGTGCATCACCATCTTGATCAGGGCCACGGCGCTGACCCGGACGTGCTTGAAGTGGTGCGGGTCTGATTTCCACGGCCTCAGTTCGTTGGCTTCCTTCTGTCGTTCTGGGGAGTAGTTGTAGAGTGCATCGCGGGTCGGGTCGACTAGCTTGACGCCGTTGTCGAGCTCTGTGAGGATAGAACGAATGTCAGTGGTATTATAGGCTTATAGGCTTGCAGACCAAGCTTGTGAGGGAAGTTCGGAGGCTATGGTTATGCTCAGACGAGGCTTACCCCAGGATTTCATTGCCACCTCCATCTTGGCTATCAAGGTGACTGAAATCTAGAGGTTGGGTATTGTTGATATTAAGCTGTTGGAAGTGGGAGGTCAACTCGTAGGTGCCGCTGCCGCTAGCAATGTGAATGTGGGGTGATGGTGGGAGAGCTCTAGCAGGGATACCCGGCTCCTGCATAATACTGCCTGACCGATATCTGCCCCAGGCGATACGTAGTAGATATTTAAATATGTAAGTCTTAGTTAAGTTTCAAAGTAACCTTTCGACGGGTAGATATACTTGAAATGCTGATTTTCAGGAAATATAAGAGCATCAAATATATTTCTGGAGATAAAGAATGCCCATACTCACACTTCTCTATGAAAAGAGCTAAAGAACAGTATACCTGGGCACTCTACAATAGGACGACAAGAGGACGTACACAGCGTGGCATAACGCCAAGACCCCATGCACTTCGCGGGGCTATTACGACCCCACTTGTTGTTTGCCATGCACTTGAATAAGTACGTACCTAGGTACCTCTTCAAGATAGGTATATATCGATAAGAAGGCCAAATTTCGGGGATTGAAGGTCTCCAGATCGGTCGGCGTCAATCTTTGGATCGGGAGTTGAGTACCTAGGCAGCCTAGAGGAATGCGAACAACAATCGCATCACCATGTCTAGGACGAATATTATAAGGCCAATACGGCAGGCCTTGTCACGGCCAATTGTACGAACTCTCAATACCCAATACGCATTCCGCACTTGGTATATGTACTGTGGCTAACGTATCCCAGGCCGTACAACCTCGACACGCTCTCCCCGCGTTAATGGGCACACGTTCCCAAGCTTCGGTGTGAGTCGCCTCGATCGCATACCAAAGACACCTATACCGAGATAGCGGAATGCTGACTTGTGCTTCGATTAGAGCCGAGCCGGAAGCTGGAAAGCTTCAGTTGACGTGGGTACACGTGCGCCAAGTTATCTAACGACCTAGATACTTATTTATACCACAATAGAAACGAGCTTCCCGATCCTGTCGATGAAGAGGTCCGGCTCCCCCGATCAGTACAGGCCCTCTATCTCCAGCCACTTCGGCGAGAAACCGAATACGGCGTTCCCTCGTGCGATCTCCAGCTCCGATCGTTCAGCATCCCCAACCTAGAGTTCTTCTGCGACTTTGCGCTGCGCGCAGCCTACTACCTCAACCTACCGGCATTTGGGCCGATACCCCTTCCCAAAATTACAGAGCGATGGACAGTACCGAGATCGCACTTCATCTTTAAGAAGTCGCAGGAGAATTTTGAGCGTATCACAAGGAGGAGGTTGATCCAGATCAGAGATGGACACCCAGAGACAGTGCAAGTGTGGCTTGCATTTCTACAGAAGCACGCCTACTATGGTATCGGTATGAAGGCCAACATGTGGGAATATTCTCCCCTTGGTACGTATTTCCACGAAGCTCCCTTTATTAGTCTTACGAATGCACAGTCTAACAAGCTACCAGACCCCGGCAAGCAGATGGATTCGGAAATGGAGTCGATGCAGAAGTCAATTGATGAGAAGATGGAACTCCTCGGGCAAAGCAAGGTCCTTGGGACGGTAGAAAAGGTCAAGGAGATCTTGGCGAGCGAGAAATTCAGGCACACACCATAACGAATGCTGTGCATGTAAACGGGATGAGTCTGGTTGTAGAACAATTAGTGTACATCAATTTGATCCTGTATATTGAATTCCCACATATGTCTATTTGACTAGTTATTGCGACGGAGTGATCAAGCTTATGTCTATGGAACCAGAAGGTGTCCAAATAACATCTCCCCTAGAGAGGGTCCCAGTTGCTGTATAACAGCTATCTAAAAGTGGCCCGAGCTTCAGCTTCTACCGAAATCTTCAACCATCGCATCATAATCGTGAAAAGACATTTAATTAATACGCCATCGAGTCTACGGAGAGTAAATAAGAGAATTTTTAAATCGAGTAAGTTAACGACGCCGACCGCTTTTTTCGGGTCATATGTTGACGCCCCTCAAGGTCCAAAACACGCTCTGGGAAATTTTGGGAGAGCGTATATAAATCATACAGCCACATATAAATGCTGCCAGTAGCGCGCACGTGCTGCAGACGGCTCCCAGTCTCAGCAACGCGACGCTTCTTAACGCCGTTGCAAAGACGGGAAGTATCAAGCAGCACTGGCAAAGAAGACAATCAAAGCGGCCTAGAAACTTCAGGCACTAGCAAGGACAGCCAGACCAGCGGCCATGCTGTCATATTCTCCGGCATCCAGCCCACAGGCACTCCCCACCTGGGAAACTACCTAGGCGCCATGCGGCAATGGAAGCGGCTGCAGGATGCGGCGGGTGACGGAGACAAGTTGTTCTTCTCCATCGTCGACCTCCATGCTATCACGATGCCCCAGGATCCCGAGGCTCTTAGAAACCGGAGGAGAGAGATGCTGGCCGCGTTGCTGGCCATAGGGTTGGATCCGGAGAAGTCGACGCTCTTCTACCAGTCGTCGGTGCGTTGCCGCCCTCTCTCTACAAGTTCATTTCTTATGGCTTGTCGCATGCCCTCTAACCATCTCCATATGCCAATTAGGTGATGCAACACAGCGAGCTGATGTGGATATTAAGCTGCACGGCATCCTTGGGATACCTCAGCCGGATGACGCAATATAAGGTGAGACCAGTTACGGCCCGGTCGAGAGACCATGTTTGCAACTAAGATATATATATATATATACCGTGCTGACCCGAGTGGTAGACCAAGATCATGGCCGAGAACAAAGCGGGCGACGTGAGCAAGGCAATCCAAACGCAACTCAAACTTGGCCTGTTCTCCTACCCGGTCTTACAGGCCGCCGACATCCTCGTCCACCGTGCCACGCACGTGCCCGTCGGCGATGACCAGAAGCAACACCTAGAATTCGCCAGGGAGTGCGTGACCAACTTTAATCACACATACAAGCAAGACGTGCTCGTCCCGCCGGAGACCATAACAAGTACGCCTCCCACCTTACTTACTGCATATCATCATCATCAAAATCATCATCATTATCACCACCGCCCTTTCTCATGCTTCTCTTCCGTTCCTTAACTTCTCTAGGAAATTTATGTCATCCCATACTAACCAAGACCGACTACTCTAGCTCCCTTACCGCGCGTCATGTCTCTCCAGAACCCACAAGAGAAAATGTCCAAATCGTCGCCGAACGAGCGCTCGCGGATCCTCATCACGGCCAAGCCGGAGGAGATCCGG
>JAPUUL010000590.1:0-16330 GCA_029590625.1 Lasiodiplodia mahajangana
AGCCCGCTCCTCAGCGGCCGACTCACAGTCGTAAGAAGGTGTTGCACCACGCCCGTAGCCTAGACGTCATGGGCTCCAATAGCTCCTCGGTCGCTACCAAGGTCTCAAGGCCCCCACCACTGTCGCCGCCAGCACCATCACCACCAATGAAAAACTCGCCGACCCGAGGCGGTGATATCTTCCTCACGTCAGCCGTTTTTCAACCTCAACAAACCACAGTCAATGCATAACTTCACCCCCAAAAATGGCTGCGACCGGTGTCGCAACCACACATACCTATGTATGATCTACGGCTTTTTAACTTTCATTTCCCATTCAACGTTTTTTACACACACACATTCCTTCTTACGATCACTCGTTCCACTGATGATTCACGGCCGACCAACCAGCATACAATCATTTTCACATCTGCATGGACGGCATTCGTTACTTTTACAAATTATCGGTTTATCATTCAAGCATTTCAAAAACAACAAAATCCTCTCGAGGACACTTCCCACCAAGATATTTTCTTACCTATTGTTTTATTGCTAACTCTACCATTCCACATTTTTCCTTTTATATCCATCTTGTACCATCTCGCGGAGTTTTAGGACTTCTTCCATGTCACCTGTGTCTTCTAGGACAGGTAACAACATTATTTTTTAAAGACTGAACGGCAGCCAAGATACCCAGTGCGCCAGGTACCGTATCACGTCAAATGTTTTGTAACGGCCGGACTGAACTGGAATACCATAATCATTCAATAAGCCACCATCACCCTTTCTATTCACCGTGTCGTTTTATTTTGCTTCACAGCTATTACAAAAGGCCTACGCAGTTCGTTTGGTCGAAGGGGGGTGAGCTTGAGAGTTTGGGAATGCATGTTGTACACAAAAGGGGGGCTAGAAAACGTGTCGCACCAGACATCGCAAGGTGATGGGGGCATGGGAGGACCAAGGCAAAGCTGGGATAGCTTCATAGAGATCAACCATATCTCTATCCCAATAAAGAATCAAATTTTTACCATTACACAAAACAAAAACGCCCACCTGGTTGTGACACCTGCATCCGATTGTAAATTACTGCGTGAACTAAACTATGCAAATTTCTCGTATTCGTCGCTAAACACTGGATCTGGCTAAAGATCTTCATCGATCGGAATCGGGTCAAACTTCTCGTTACCAAGNAAAAAAAACCGAACGGTGAGCGAGTTTGCGATCAGCAGCAAAACTCGGATGGGTGCTGGCGTTACATTGCGCCCTTTCAGCTCTTGTTTCCGAACTACGGTTTCATGCGAGTCACGAGGATTTGTTTCCACAGCACCGTAGAAGAAAAAACGGTGACCCTGGACGTAAATCCTTGCCGACAACCACACCTACCTAATCCACGTGCACGATATGTAGGTGTCTATTTCTGTACTCCGTACCTCTTGTGTTCTATTATCAATCTATCTCTCCCGCAAAGTCGCAATCAATCAGTCAATCAATCAATTAAGAACATGTGGATTTCCAATCCAACTTTTTCGGCTTTACAGAACCGGAGTAAACGGCAACGCCTCATGTTTCGGGTTGACGGTGATATTGGCTTTATGCTTTAGGTATGTGTAAGTGTAACCGTCATCACCCAATATCTACCAAGTTTCTAGACTAGACTACAGCTCGGCTCAATCCGTCTCGCTTGGTGTACCTTGGTGTAATGCGCATCTTGGTCCGCAAAAGCCCTAAAAGTTAAAAAATAGAAAACCCATAATTACCGATCTAGATTAGATAGATCGTACGGCGTAGATAGATAGAAAGCCTCGGTATTGTAAACATGTGCGCCGTACGTATCGTCGTCAGAAGGATGAAATGATGGAGTCGAAGCCTGGGCAATCCTTCCCGATCTCTGCATTTCATCTCATCTTTATTGAAATCCTCCACACAGGATAGCCTATCTAACTCCCGACAGGAGTTCTATCTAGGTCTAAGCCCCAGCCTTACTGTATTCCGTCCTCACTCTATGACGCGCCTCGCAAGTGGTTCCTCCCGCCCTCGTGAGACGAGAAAGGCCATCCCCAATCCCCCATTCCCCCCGCACGAACTCAAATAATACCCATACATCTCTTTAAGACGTTCAGACAGCCGGGCATGCACGTCACTGCCGCTCGCCTCCAGAACTTCAAAAAAAAAAGATGATTGATGTACTGTTCGAGAAGAACATTCCTATTCTAAGAATATACATTCACAAATCATCGACCTCTTCCGCCTCCCCGCAGTGTATATTTTCGTCTCTGATCTGACGCTACTGTAGAGTACTTATCCCACTACCGCGTGCAGTGCATCCACACCTTGGCGGACTCTCTGCCGCCCCCTGCCCTACCTTACACTTACTTACGCTCTCTCCCCCTCTATTCCTGCCTCCCTCATCCTGCCCGGATCCTTCATCTGAACTATTTTCTGAACTTCGAAAAAGGCGAACTCGGGAGGAAGTGGAGGAAGAGGGAGGAAACATCAGCCGGACAAACGAGAGAAGCCCCTCTTTCAAGGCATGAATGAAAGAAGGAAAGAAAGTCGTGCCCCGCCAAACCCGCTCCGTGCCGTCCTAGCCTGGTTTCGTTTCGTTTCGACCTCCCCTCGTCCTTTTCTCCCCGTCCCGTCTCAAACCGCGTTTCAGACAGCACCTCCGCCGAGGCTCTGCTTATCTCTGACGGCTTTATCTAGGCATTTATCGGCTTTAGGTGTGTCAAGGTGCGATTGGGGAATTTACACTTCTGACGGCATCTCATGGGCTGGCTGCTCGCTCACACACTCACACACTTACATCCCCCCCCCTCCGCAACCGTCATCCATCCCCAGGGGCTAGCTAGAGTCGTGTTGTGTCTATCCGAATCCTAAGTAGACGCAATAAACACCTGATTCTCTTATCTTGGATATCCTCACACACGGGGTTGCTTTATGATTGATTCAATATCTTGATCTTGAACGCTGGTGGGCAACATGATATGACTGGTTACCTCTCTTTCCGTTCAACCCGCTAGACAAGCAGTCAAAGCTGCAGCACGTGTCCCGTCCTCTTGTGCATATTGAATCCCGCATCGATCTAGGTACCACCAACTTTCTTCGACGTATCCATTACTGTAACCATTGAGTGCTAATCAAGGCAGTCTACGTGTCCACGCACACCTCTGACCGATGAGCCGGTGTAGCGATATTGTGTGTCGCCAGAGTGTCGCCAGTAAGATATCAAGTGGTATAGGGTCACAATCTAGACCCCGCCGACTATTCAACGCACTCTCGGACATACCCACGTGCATGAAGGTGAGTAGGTTACGTTGGGGTCCGTCTGGATTCACCCCGGAGATATACTTTCCTCTCACCTACACACGGGCAACGCATAACGGTAGCATCTATAGCGACGTAGGGACGAGAACCGTCCAAACACCGTCTCAGCCTATCCCGTCCCGTACCGTGCCGTGCTATGCCATGCCGTCCGTTATTTCTCCCTCCTTTCTTTAATTTCTCACCACCCAGGAAGAAGAGCGACGCGGGAAGTTCCCCAGATCAGACACGGCATGAACAGCAGTCCCCCAAGGACGGCACGCAGAGCACAGACGGGGAAGAGTAGATCACGGGGATCGAATGACAAGGCAAAGCGCGGGGTGAACGGCCTGGAATCATACAATAAGGGTTCCTGCTATCATTTCCATTGGCCAATTCCCGCGCGCCATCCCGCTACTAGGTGTTTTTCCGCCCGTTCGCCGCTAAAGTGCTTGCATCTCGATACAAGAAGCAGTAGTGGCCGTAAGGAGTACCCTAGAGGCATCTGGGGTTCTTTAAGTGCTTGCATATACCGTATCGTCTGTGCGAAAGTGCTTGCATCAAGGTAACAGCAGCAGAGACCGGGCGATGGTCAACCCCAGATCTTCCCGCCCTAATTGGCACGCAAGCATGCAGAGGCTCGAGGACACGGACCTGGATGTAGGAGTGGACATAGGAGTTCGACGCATGGGAGGAGTAAGAAGTCCACCGGCGATGGCGGTGAGGCCATATATCGTCTCCATCCCCCTCTCCGCCGCCGTCTCCATGTGCGTCCGCCGACCTCCTCGAACTCGTTAGCTGGCATGCAAGCAGCCCTTCATGTCGAGTCCGAGCTCATGGAGAACGTGAACGCGCCTGCAGTAGTTCGCCTGCCCTGCCATTCGGCGCAATCTACTTACGATATATCGCCGTCGCAGCACTGGGACGCAGGGCCAAGAAAAGTATAGTGAAACCGTCTGGTCCCCTTCCTTATCTATTTGCGGTAGAATGTCGAGCAGAATCGTCTGTTCGCACCTCTAGCGAGTAACAAAGCCCACAGTTTCGCTCCACCACCGTGTAAATCCGGTTAAATGCCCGGTCACCACTTCTACCTCTGCAACGGGTCGAGTGTGTGTCTGTGTGACGCATAGTAACCAGCCTAGCGGGTGTTTTCAACAAGGGAAACATCTCCTTGACGAATGCCTGCCCTACATACTGCACTCCGAGGAGAATGCAGTCGATGGGTGTGGGTAGTATGCACTCCACGATGCAAGTCAGTACCACCCCAACAACTTACTAAAGAGGCCACACATAGCGTCCGGGTATCACTTTTTGTAGCAGCGTGCAGATGCTAACAATCCAACAGGGAACGAGAGAGCCAGGGGTCAGACAAAAGCGGTGGTAGTAGAGCACAGATTCTTCCCGATCGTAGCCCCCCTCTCAGGAAACCTTGCATGAACATGAGGGGAAATGGTGTGCACCAAGCGCTCGTGGTTTTGCTGCATGCAATAGAAATGCCGTATGTAGTGTAGATGTGTAGGCAGGTTAAGTAACACAATACCGTAGCCTGAGGTTTGCTGGGCCATTTCGGATTTTTTTCAACGTGCTAAAAGAGCACATCTGCTTCTACACAGGGGTAAACCGTAGTTGGGATAGTGATGTGCGCTTTGAGACGAGAAAGTCATGTGCTCCATGTGGCAAGCAGGGAACATGTGGATAGATTACCAAGCCGAAAACAGCGTTCGTCCCATCTCCTCTTTGGCGGCTTTCTGCTAAGCAGGGATCGAAGTGCAAGAGAGGAGATGTGACCGTGATACATCTTGCGAACCCTGCACGCAGTTCAACGATAGGTAACAAGAAAGCTGACGATCGTCGATTCTCAAATCAGCACTGACGCAATACAACGAAAAAAGGATTCGTAGACCACACACTCCAGCCATCACATTCGGGAAGAGGGGCAAGTCACGTCAGAAAAAGTGAACCAGAATCGGTAGGGTGATAGATAGATTGACGGTAGAAACAAGCCAAATGCGGAGAGATCCAGGGGTACAGATACGTACCCACCACAAAATTACTGTACCAGTTTTGCAAGGTTGCATTGCATCACAAGCATGTCTCAATAGTCAAAAAGTTCAGACGAACACCCCGGCCAGACGGTAAACGTATTGGGTACCGGATCTCCGTAAGCGTATGTAATCGTCGTGATGTTAGATGCAGAGTTGCAGGGCTCGTCACTAACAAAGTGATTGGTCGCTGCAGGACAAGATACAAACTTTCTTTGGTTCATACTAAATCGATAATGGACTGTAGCGTGGTGGTTTTCATGATGCCTGCATATCGATTGTATGTGCTCTACGTCTGTTGATAGGTGGACATAGTAATGATGGCGCTCAAGCCTCTTCTTCGAGATGAAGAGACATCTATCTAGAGGCGCAGAGCTGTTCACTGTTGTACCACCGTTATGCAGATCATGATGAGCCGGGATGCAGCACATTCGCCTGCAGTAGAGTGAGCCAGGGCCCCTCTCGTTCTGCCGCAATAGCCTCAGCTGCGCGGCCCCGGTCGTCTTTGAGGGCGCGAATGTCGTCGGATGGCGGTGTGTCTGGCCGCTGTAGACCCATCGCCTGTGCAATTTCCCGGAGTGGCCCAGGAAAAGCATCTGTGCGTAGAGGAGAGGCGATCCAGAGCAATAGCCAGACAACTTCCTCCCTTCCTTGTTCGATGGCGAGATGGAGGCCACTCTTCATATTGGCAAGAGGGTCCTGATAGCGAATGAGCTGCGCCGGAGAGAGTGCGGGCTCTTCTCCATCGCCTTGGTCGATGTCTCGAAGTAGGTCTACGATGCCGTCGACATCGCCCTCGCTACACATTACGTGAAACGCGCGCGCCGGTCTGGCTTGAGGATTGGCCTCTAAGTACGCCTCTTCCGTTATGGCTGGCAGTATGTCTAATCCCTCCTGAATACCGCCTTCGTTGATATACCTTGTCAATATAGACGCCCCTGACGTCGACTGCAGGAACGAGTTTGTGGCGGACGGTCCGGCGCTGTTCTCAGCCAACAGAGATTCGCAGGACGGGCATTTCAACGAGATGGCCACGTCTGAAGATTGATCCAGGAGGCACTGCCAATGGAAATGGCAACCGCAGCCAAGTTCCAGATCATCTGGAACAGTCTGAGGGTCGGCGGTCTCACTATCCTCATCTTCGACCTCAACGACGAGGGGATCATCGCAGACCTTGCAAATGGATGCTGCTGTCATTCTTCTTTAGGCGTTCTCACTGGTCAACAGCACATCAGGACAGCTCTAAACGAACGACCGGTCATTAACATAACGGTTAAGCAAGCCGAACGATGGCTGGCTGGCTGGCTGCGCTACATCACAAACAAATATAGCCTGGCGCAAGGAAAGCCGATGATGATGATGAAAGCATGGTATTTGAACCCCACTATCCCCAATCTATGTGCTATGTGGATCTATGTACTAAGTAGGTAGGTAGAGATATGCCAGGCAGATGCGCAAAAGAAAGACGGCAGTGGTTGGAGACGAGGTGAGTTTGTTCGGACTTACCGACAGCGGGCTGGTGGTCGAACCTATCCGGTGGAGGCCTCAATTGGTGCGCGGGAAAAGATGATCTTAGCGGGAGAAGCCACGTAGGTATCGATGTATTGCGAGTGTATTACAAGACTTCTAGGGTGATGCTTGAAAATAGAGTAAATTCTCGTGATAGAAAAGATTTTCTATGAGTTGTAACCGAGACACAGTCGAGATATCCACAGTTGTCGCATACAACCGGGATTAGGCCTTAGTACGTAGGTACCTAACCTACCTGACCTAACCTAACCAAACCTCTCTAACCTAATGGGACCAACCATGACATAGGGCACCCACAGCCCTGGAATCGGGTTTTGAACTGCCTTCCAGACTCTTAATTAGGGGTCTAAATTAGGACTTTAGGTAGGGTATGTATCGGGAATTATCTTCGTCCGATCTTATTTAGTAGTTGTTGTTTAGGGCAGAGACAGTTGCCGTGACGCAACCTACGCCTCCCATAGGCTGTGCTGCAAGCCATACATATCCATACATCGTATTTGTCAATTGTAAGAGACTGCTAATAACAATTATTGCCTCAAAAGTGTGCCTTACAAAAGGACAACTATATATCAGGTGTGTACCTAGCTAAATTCACTAAGTCACTTCTTAGTGTCGCGTGCACTGCACGAGGTAATTAATTTGCCACCGGGAGTTATTAATAACAAACTTGACCGACAGCGTTGCTCTTGAGTCCTGGTAATACTTAGCTAACATAAGCCGTACCGATTTTGTAAGCAACACACAGAACTGCGCCGTCTCAATTGAGGGAGCCGTTAAACTTTTGAGCAGTTTCTGCACTCCTTAACTCCGTATTAGTTTGTTAGACGGCCCTATATATTGTCTTGGCGAACCTAGTGGCTTGGCTGGGCGGTGCAAGTATACTAAGTATACTACTGCGTGAATCAATGTAGGGACTGAAACTAGCGTAAGGAACGGATAGTCGCTGGGGATGTGGCGGGATAAGGTGAAGCTGTTTGATAGGCATCACCAGCTTCAACAACATCCAAAAGTGCCGGTAGCTAGCGTCTTGGTCTATTAGAATCCTCCATTTACCTAAGTCGGGTGAACCGACCCATTACACCAGTAGTAGCTACGGGATCTACACCTTTTCTCGTTCCCATACACCGAGAGTGTCTCGGTTATACTATAGATACTATAGAGAATAAATAGATTACCGATCAACTTAACGACTGTCTGATTTTGAAGGGAGCTAATGGCAATACTATGTACGGTACATACTTATGCAAGTAGTCACACAAGCTGAAGATGTTTCATCCGACCAACCGGGTCCACGACACGCACGCTAATACCCTACGACTTACACTATGTGGCTCCCCCCATGTTGGTTCCGCCTTAGACAGCCTTCCACATTGCAAGCCCGTCGCCGCGCCTTAAATCGGCTTCAATGGTGGCCGAGCTAGAGGAGGCTTCGGCAGCCTTCTGGGCCAACCGTTACGCAATGACGACTGCCAACATCAAAGGCTCTCTGCCTCGTCTCAAGCCACGCCGTGGAGATGGTCCCCATAAGTGGGTTGATTAGTCACTTTTTTGCCTCTCAGCTTGCCTGGGGTATAGTCTTTGCAGTAGTCCTCAGAACTAGGGAGCCGCCGCCGCGGGCGCGAGAGGGGGAAGTTTAGATCTAAGGGTTTTAATTATCTGACCGGTCTGTTCTCGGTTATCTAGACCCCGGCACTTGAGGGCGGAAACGTATGATCTCTTGGTGATAGTTCTCCATACTAAGTAGTTTTTTGGATTTTAATGTTATCTGTAGTGTGTGTATATACAGCTTCTGTGTTTGATATGTACAGGTGGTACACGTAGATAGTCTTTTTGTACAGTTCCCATGGCGGCCTCCTGATTGCTCAGGCTTCGTTTTCTTGAATGGTATCTGCTGTAGTCGCACATTGATCGCCCAGGCCCGCGTCATCTAGACTGGCTCTCCAGGAGCATTCGTGTGCAAGCCCGTCCCGGGGTTTCTCCCACCATGATATTTTTGTTAAGGGGTCCGGCCCCTTTTCCATGTCCAGCTAAGCCCGACTCGCGTAGTCGTCATCGTTCCCGAATTCCATCATATCAAGTCCATACCAATGATAACTCCTCTCTGAGGGGTATTGTTCGCTTTTTAGCCGTCCCAAACAAAACAGAAGGTAATAGATTCTTCTCGGCGTATGTTGAACGCGTTCTTGTCGTGTACATATTATACTGTCTGTGGCCGTGCTCGAACCCAGCGCTGCACCGCTCGTAGACTTGGATCTTCCGCCGTCCAGCGACCCATGGATAGATCCGTAGCTTGAAGCTCTTGGTAGACGCTCGCGTCTGTGATTTGTGAGAGCTCCTAGGAAGAGTGTTAGCCAAGGCTTAGCCCAGACCGAGCTTCACGGATATAGGCACGTTCGTATCGAAAGGTAAGATGCTCTAGTGGATAGGGGTTTAGCATACACTTCGAAGTTGCTCGTCACAAGCTCTGAGTTGTCGTCGGTTCGAGGAACTCGGCCGGCATCCCTGGAGGACCTGCTCCCGGTATTCAACCCATCTCTGTGCGGCGGTCTGGCGAAGATAAATCTTCCGTGCTTCGTGTCTTCGGGCAATAGC
Source organism: Lasiodiplodia mahajangana (assembly GCA_029590625.1). NCBI lineage: Eukaryota > Fungi > Ascomycota > Dothideomycetes > Botryosphaeriales > Botryosphaeriaceae > Lasiodiplodia > Lasiodiplodia mahajangana. The sequence continues at coordinate 9,443 of JAPUUL010000590.1, forward strand.
ATCTAAAAGAACCCTGAATAGCCATGTGGTTAGTATCTTGTTGCTGTCTGCACGCGTCTAGTATTAGTAGAGTAGTGTAGACGCACTGCTTAAGCTCTGCCTTCACTTGCTCTTCTTCGCCGCCGCGTGCTTGTGGCACCGTCACGTCCGCCGCGCAGTTGAGGATATGTTGGCCATCCAAGGCACACTGCCGTAATGCTGCCCAACCCTCCGTGTAATAGTCTTCATCGTGTAGTGGATTTGTCGGCGCGGCCGTGATGTAGTACTGGAGGTCTCGAAAGTCGGAGAGAACTTCGGCAACCCGTACCGTCCGGTATTCGTTCACTAAGGGGGTTGGTAATTAGAACGGGGATGTCCTGGGCGATGCCTCTGGCGATGCTGTGGTTCTAGCGTCGGGCGCTTATAGTCATTTGCACTCACATCCGTCCATTTTGTGTATGTATTTTCAAATATCAGAATCGTAAGGGATTAGTTGAAGGAAAAAGTTGCTGGTGGACGCCAGGAGCTAGGACCGCAAGGGAGTATTAAGATAGCAAATTGCTAGGTATTAAAGAGAACCGGACAATGAGAGATTGCTAATCGACCTAAGAGCCAATGAAGCAGAGAGCGGTAAGGCTGCTGCAGATTATCAGACAGCGGTGACTGAAGACAATGTTGATGCCATCTTGAATCGGCCACAACTTGGAAGAGACGACGCAGTTTTTGTACATTTCCATAAGACCGCAACAAGTCGTGTAGCTACTGTTTAAGCTTATCCCCCGGCTAAGACAAATTCGAACTGTTGACGAACTTTCAAGTACAATTCGCTATGGTGTCCCATAGATTTACAGGGAATGTTCACCATGGCCGGCCCCAGCTCCCGAGACCACCAGACATATCAAGCCGGCATCGAATCGGAGCTACTAACGATTGATTTATCCCTACGAACACTTTAAAGCTCAAACCTGGGATATCCTAACAGAGCTGGACGTCGATCCTCGCTTATTACTCCGGGAGCAAACTAGACCCCGGTGCTCCTCACATTGCTAGCCAGGGCCCATCTCGTGGCAGTCGACGCCGCATCTGCAAGGCCCTCGACGGCCGCTTGGGACCCTCTTCCAGCGCTCCACACGATTAAACGGCATACCTGGGCTGGGCTAATCTCATCTCATCGAACTGACGAACTGGGCCCGTCATGCCATGACCATGTACCCTGTAGGGGTAGGGGGAGAGGTGTATAAGCAGCAGCAGTAGCAGCAGCAGTAGATGGTCAGTGGGGAAAAGGCAGAGTAGATTGCAGCAGAGAGTAGTAGACGAAGTACAGACGGACGCAGTAGATACGCCGTAGAGAGCCTCGTGCCCGCACGCTGGTGAGGGAAAGGGGATAAGTCGCACGGTATTCAGCGCGCCACTATCGACGACGTTAATCCCGATGCAGTACTGCAGAAGGTGGTTGTCAGGTGTAATGGGACAGAGCAAACGGAGGCTCAGAGGGTTCAGATGGGTACCGCAACGGATATCGCGAGAGTTGTGTGGGAGAGGTCGATCCAATAGCAGAGCGCCGTCAGGTCCAAGCCACGACCGCCCACTACCAGAACACAGCTGAACGGGTGTTGTATTGCAACATAGGGCCGGTGTCTGGCGCTAAGGCTACGTAGGTACCTACTTAGGTAGGCGCTAGGTCGTAGGTGTCGCTGGGCCTGTTAGCCGCTACGCTACTGTATGCCTGGGGGGATCCAACCCAGCTGCCAGTCATCGCGCTGATCTGCATGGTATCTTACCTCGATGGCTTGTTGTTTCATCGCTTCTATAAAGCAGACAGACTTAGTACTTACTTGCACGGCCACGACTTAGCTTAATAATGCCACCTAGGTAGATGTGGGTAGAAAAGTATCGAGATCACGATGACATTGCATCGGAGAAAAAAAAAAACGAAAAGGTACCAAGGAAAAAAGAGGAAAAGTGCCCTTCAGTCCTGCCTACCTAAGTAAACCTCACTTTTTGAGTTAGTACTAATACCTGAGAATAAGAATAATAAATAATATTCAATATTTCATATCATATTACTTTTTATTCCTTTACTCACCCAACTCTGCTGTTTCACCGCCTGCATTGTATTATCAATATCGCATCGATACTACCTATATCAGCAGTAGTATCCGTCAATTTTCACACATAAACAAAAACAATAACTCTACCCACACCCCTGTCCGCCATGACATGCCACGCTGCGCCCATGCATTCTGCTCATGTCGCCCTTGCTAATGGAGGGGGGAGTCCCACTGTCGTGGGACGGCTTGGCGGCTGAGTCTCGTCTTCCTAATCCGGTCGAAACTGACAACATCTCAATATTGTCTGGAAATAACCACTCAAGTACTACTGTAATATGTGCCGCTAACGGTCTCATCAGACATGTGGTGCTCGAATGAAAACCATCACTTCACATGGACATACGATGACCGCCCAGAGTCATCAAGAGAGCCAGCTAGGTTCAGCTCATTAACCTCTGTCTCTTGTCATCCGGATATCAGAATGTGGTGAGAACGGTCAGACCGGCCCGCTGAGCTGTAGTAAGTCTGTCTATTGATGTTGCTGCGACCTGGTACTGTAGTCACATCAGAATCGAATTGCTTGCTAAACGCCTTATTGGACGCCATGATACTATTGCACACGATGAACAAGGGATTGATATCAAAATACCCCTGCTTGCATCTTGATGGGACTATAATAGGTGGCAAAACCAGTCCCTTGAGCAGACGAATCAGCTACATCAACGAGGGTTCAGCCTTATGCCGTTCCGGCCCTCTCCACTGTCTAGTCCTTCTCCGCAATGGCCTGTAGTCTGTCGTCTATCTCATCTTCGGTGAGAGTTCTAAAGGAGGGGTCGGTACCTTCCTTGCCGTCCGCTCGAGGACCTCCAACTATGCCGATCTCAATCTCTCCTTTCTTGAAGTCCATGCTGAGAACCGTGCTGAGAGTGGTAATGGCTAGCTCTACGACATCTTCCCAGCTGCCCTCGGCGTGATCCTTGTTCTTGAGCTTCTTCTCTAGGTGATTTAGGGCCTCTTGTTGCTTGGGACCAGCTGCTGTACCCTTGTAACCAACATAATAACCCGCGGGATCACATTTAAAGAGCTGGGGCCCAAATTCGGCATCCAGTGATATTAGTGTTGTCGCAACGCCGTAGGGCCGCATATACGCCTATTACATGGTTAGCATGACGCTCACGACATAGCATATATGCAACTATACCCTCTGGGTGTACACCTGACTAATGTTGGCCAGTCTCTTGGCTAGGACATCACATGGCATCTCATATCCATACTTGTATCGAAAGTCGGCTGCTTCACCCTGGGCGCGCTGGGCGAATGCACGGGCATCTGCAATTGACCCAGTCATAACGCAGCCGACAGAGGGCGAGATTTGGAAGATGTGGGAGACAGAGGTGGGATCGATCAGTTTGTCCTGGCACGTGGAGTAAGCTTCAGCCTCACGTATTGGGGGGGTCTAAGCAGCTGGGGTTGAGGCTGAAAGGCAGACTTACAGGGACTTTTTTCTGCGACAGTACCACCGCGCAGTCCTTGCCCCGAACACCTATCGACATAATATTGGCAGCAGTGATGGCCTTAAATGCATATTCTATAGGATAGCCCTTCCGTTAGTCGCGAAATTCCCTTCACCGCTGTTCTAATCCCGTCTCGGTGTGTCTCACGGGGGCCATAGGGAGCTGATATGCGGGGGTGTCGGGACGCATCGCTGGACGTACCGACTTGGTAGAGCCTGCCTTGCTCAGAAAAGATGGTGATGTGCCGGTCATAACCAGCGCTTCCTGTTCAAAGTCCTTGTTGTCAGCGCTGAGTTCCGTCTCTTAATACAACCATTCAACTCGACTGATGCGTACCGGACATGATGACGAACGGTCAGAGACGTCGGAATGTCAACTTCAGCTTGCGAAAAGGGAGAAGGGATTAAGGGGCAGGACTGTAGACGATGGAGGTGAATATGCGGAGGAGCCGGTCGTGTGGTTGGGAGAATTGATGTAGTAGAGAGGAATCTTTGTAGACAACTACGTTGACGAAACAGCTGAGTCTTGGTACTGATTGAGCCAGCCTTGCTTGCCTGGTCTAGGTGCACTTATCGACAGGGAAGCTGTTACGCGGTTGAGCTGCCTGAGAGATCGAGCTTAGGCCACCTTGAACACCTAAGCTACCTTAGCTTAGCAGGGGACCCCACCGCTCTGGGCTTCTAGATAGTACCGATAGATAGGTATACTGGATATTTATGTCACCTCGGTTGTTGCATGTATGTCAATTAGGTAATAATTGTGGCTGTTGGAACTTGGCTAGGCAGGATCTCCACTATCTCAAAAGATTCAGGGAAAAAAAAAACCTAGGAAGCGCCTACGGTTCACGATAGATCTCCAGCGGATCTAAAGTCTCACAGCTTTATCATTGACGACTGCAAGTTTTATTGGAAGCCGCTGCTACGTGTACAAAATAATAGCCCCGCATTGGTTCTAATGAGGCTAAGTCTCATGCAGCAGAAGTTCTAGTTCGACATCGGGCGAAGTGATATTCCTGATCTTCGAACAGGTACTGCACGACTGTGTTGAAAGTTGAGATTCTTCAACAAACCCTCCAATTTTTGCCGAGTGTTCGTCGCGTAGGGGTCTCGGCGTAGTAGATCGACCTACTCGGCCTTCTAGCGTATTGCGAGCACACCTATATATTTCTTTATCCTGGCAGGATTTGCCCAATCTCTAGCCATGTCGTCTTTTCACTCCACTGGGGATGCGCCAACGCAGCGAGTGCCGGCCTGGAAGCGATTGGGCCTCAAGCTCAAACCTGCATCTGAGGCACAAAGCCATGACGTTACCCACCATTCCGGCAACACCACCACTACTACTACAGCCACTTCCACTCTTTCATCGGTGCCCAACAGCCGGACACACCTTGCCGGTTCTACTCCCAATGCGAAAAGAAGAGCCTCTGCCGGCGCCCCTGCATTAGACCATTCTGCTAAAAGGGCCAGACAGGACAGTCGGCAGGACCACACCTCTCACCAAGCACCCAAGAAAGCAAAGTCTGTCTCTTTCACCGCGGACACTGCCGAGCCACAATCATCCACCGCGGTAAGAACCAAGCAGCAAAAACAGCCGTCTTCAAACGGTACTGTTAATACGGCTCCCCCAAAGCCAATTAAGAAATCTGCACCCGTCAATCTAGGGCCTGCGCTTACTTACTTGCGGACTTGGCACACGGCACGGGAGAATTGGAAGTTCAACAAGAACCACCAAACCAAGCTACTGGAGCAGGTGTTTGCGGACGCGGATGAGACCACCATCCCCGCGGCAGATATTAACGTGTTCTACGACTACATCCGAGGACTCCAGGGGGGTGTACGCACGCGATTGCGAGAGCTCGCCAACGGCGTCAAGGCCCAAGATATGGAGAAGGGCGCCTCAGCCTTCGCGGCTCCCAGCAAGACGGAGATGGCAGAGCGGAAACAGAAGGAGTACGAGGAGGTGATCAAAATGTTCCTAAGTCAGACCCGGACGCCGGAAAAAGACGCTTCGACGAGGTGGAATACGTCCTGCGTACCACAGACATGGAGATGCAGCGGCGCGTCGTGAAGCGTATGCGCGCGGAGATGGTACTGGATGAGCTATCTGAGACTGATGCTTCGGAGACGGCGACGACAGCGACTACGACCACAAGTGAAGAGTCTGCTTCTACGGTGAAGGGAGGTAACCAGGGCATTGATGATGGTAGTCGCCTTAAACTCAACGATGGCCCACAACAGAGGACCAAGCGGAAAAGGAAACTCAGGACGGCAGCCGTGGAAGATACAAGCTCAGAGTCAGAATCAGAAAGCGACTCTGATGCCGATACTAGCTCGAGCGGCAGCAGTTCCAGCTCGGAATCAGAATCAGATTCGGACGAAGATAGCGCTAAAGAAAATGAGGATACGTCGTCAAGTAGCTCATCGTCTTCATCTTCGGAATCCGGATCCGATTCTGATGACGAAGATGACTAGGTGGGACGGACTATCAGTGTTTCAAAATACCGACTGTTTCTAGACTTATTGTACCAGGATAAGATACCCCGAAAAGTAATTTACCCATAATTGTCAATATACATTCAAGTTAGGTTAGTTAGATGCACAGCTTCACCAAAGAGTTGCCAGTGCCTGCGTCTCATTTCATATCAACGTATATAGCTCCCTGATCCGTAGTTGCCATTACCGCTGCCAATTCATAGCGCACGTCTCAATGCGAGTAGGTCCTCTCAAATAGGTTATGTGATACTGTTCCCCCCAAACGCCCAAAATCCCATGTGCATATCATATATCGCTCCGCGGGAATTAGGAAAGAAAAAAAATTATACCGAAGAACCAATTTTCCCAATGGTGTAGCTTCCGTCAGGTAATCAATACATTCATTATCCATTGGATATAGGAAGCGCATAGTTCAGGCTTAAAAACTAAGGACCACGCATGCTGTCTGTCTGTCATAGAGATGATTCCCAAATTCCCATTAATGTACCTAGGTATCTTCCAACGCTAAGAATCAAAGGGATCCTCGAGACTTTCATAGTCGTCCTCCGGAGGCAGTATATATGCCGAAGCGGCGAGAACGGCGGCCAATAGGACTGACACGCTCGCGCTCGTAGTGCATAGGTAGAAGGAGTAATCGAGGGCCCAGCCCGGAACGACGAACTGCGAGTCATGCTCGAAGAGCCAGGCCTATTACGCTATACGTTAACACAACGATAAAATAGTACTCTGGGTGTTTCCAAATGGCTCCCACCCCTACACGGTTTGCAGAGCAGGGGAAGGGAGGGACAGATATGGCAAACTCACCACAATACCCATACTCGCAAACTCCACCACAGCATCAGCGAGCAGGAA